>PVIY010004929.1:0-88092 GCA_004026745.1 Myrmecophaga tridactyla
ATGAATATGCAACTATGTGATAATATTAAGAATTACTGATTGTATATGTAGAATGGAATGATATATTAATGTTCTTTTGTTAAGTTTTTTAATTAATAAAAAAGTTTATAAAAAAAGAAATAATTCACAGATGAGAAAGCAAGTAGCAGTTAGCAGTGAAAGTTATTGGAAGGTTGGTACATAATGGAGGCATTAACGTGGGCATACTCAAGGGAGAGGCATACCTGGAGTGGCATGAGTTTAGCTTGTTTTATAGGGAGGTTTGGCAAGCAGTGATTTTCCATTGTGACCTTTGAATGCCAGGTATCTACTGTGTTTCAGGAAGAGGTGTCTGTTAGTGCTTGCAGCCTCCCGTCACATATTAAAGGTTGTTCTGGGCACATAGTCAAACAAACTTTATCATCCCAGGCTTTCAGTTATTAACTAAGAGTGTATTTTGGGCCCATGATTTAGCAAACTTTATGGTTTGGGGGCTTAGGGAAAGTTTTTTTAAGGGGTGTACTGGTTTGAAGTTATGTACCTTAGAAAAGCTATGTTCTTTCAACTCAGTCTTGTGGAGCAGACTTATTGTTGAGTGGGTCTTCTTGGCTGGGTTCTTTCCATGGAGATGTGCCCCTGCTCATTCAAGTAGGTCTTTATCCTTTTAGTGGAATCCTCTATGAAGAGAATGAAAAAGGCAGAAACCATAAAGAGAGCTCAGAGGGATGAGACTAGACACAGACATCTGGAGATGCTAAACTAGGAGGTGAAAAGCAGTGTCTGCCCAAGAGAAACTACATGAGGACCCAGAGATGCTTAGAGAGAAGCCACTGGGAACAAGAGCTGGGAGAGAGGGTGAACAGACATCACCATGTGCCTTCATCTGTAACAGGGGAACCCAGACAAAATTAGCCCTTCTTGAGTGAAGGTCTCCTCTTCTTGATGCCTTCATTTGGGATTTTCATGCCCTTAGAACTGTAATTTGTAACCCAATAAATCCCCTTTGTAAAAGTCAACCCATTTCTGGTATACTGCATTCTGGCACCTTTAGTAAACTGAAACAAGGGGGCTTGCAGTTGTGCATTAATTCCTTCAGAGCTGGATAAGAAACCAGGGAGCCATAGCCTGGATGCCCTGCCTCAACTCCTCTCTAAAACAGACACCCTTAATTTTTTAAAAGAAGGCTGAGGGTAAAGGTCAGACTTCTGGAATTTCTTCTGATGTATATGTATATATATGCATATATATATGCATATATATATATATATATATGCATACATACTTAAAAAGTGTCTGTTACAATCTTCAGTTTTCATATGAAGTAAAATTTTAAAGACATTAAAATGACTTGTTCAAGGTCATACAATAAAGTCAGAGAGAGCACAATCAACCACTTCTGTGATTTTTTTCTCCAAAAAAAAATCTAGGTCCCTTACAGAAGACCCTGCAGATTTATTCACATTTTCAAAAGAAGTTTCCATGTGATCATAACACATGGATAGCATTGGGAACCACTGTATTATTATATTCTTAGAATTGAAATATGAGTAGTAATGAAGAATACAAGCCCACTGCTCCTGACAAATGACAACTTCATCAATTTTCTTTGCAAATAAGCCATTCTCAGCCAAGTCCTTTCTACAGCCACTGTCACCATGTGCCTTAATAGCAGTGTGAATGAGTTCATTCTGTTTGGGTTAATGCAGGATGTTCTAAGGGAGAAAATCGCATGTATGGTCATTCTGTTTCGCTGCTTTACAACTCTGTTGGGGAATTTCCTTATTGTGATGACCACAAGAAGCAGATACTTGTGGCCTCCATGCACTACTTCTCATTCTGCTTATCCTTTGCTAATGCCTGTTTCTCCACACCTATGACTCCTGGATTGATTATAGATGCTGTACCTGAGAAGAAAATCTTCTCCTATAATGGTGCATGACCAGATATTTGAAGTTCATGTTTTGGGGTGCCTGGAGGTGTCAGTGCCTGTCCTCAGGCCCTCTGGGCACTGTGTTGCCATTTGGAAGCCTCTGCAGCACAGAGTCATCATGAGCCCACATGACAAATCTGTCCTGGGTGGGGTCTGGTATCCATTCTTCAGTACAGATTATTTAGCTTTGAAATTGCCCTTCTGTTGTTCTAATGTTATCAGTCACTACCTCTGTGATATGCAGCCATTGTCCAAACTGGCTGGCTTAGATGTCAGTGCTGTAAATCCATACACAGCTTTGATAGTGTGGCCATATGCATGGGGACTTCTCTAACCATGGTCATTCCTTTATTCTGGTCTTCCAGGTCTTAAATAACCAAAGAAGGAGAGGAAGAAGGAGAGCCCCTTTATCTGTACCTCCTACATAACTGAGACCATAGAATAACTTTGTTCCTTGTACATTCACATACACTCACCCTCCAACCATATTTCCTGCAGACAAGATGGCCTTGTTTTACACTACTACTACACCCTTGCTCAACCCTCTTATCTACACTTTTTTCCTTTTATGTACACTTTGAAGAATGCAGAATTTAATGCTATGAAAAAATGAATGGTGCAAAAGTGTGAGTTGAAGCAGCAGAGGGGAGGACTTCATCTGACAATTCTGTGATTTACTAAACTTGATCAAAAGAAAAGAGAAAATGCTTACCCTGATATGACAATCCTTTCTTGGTGGGATTCTTGAGAAAGTTGGGAAATGAGCACAGAATACAGAACCGCAGTTAATTTTGAGATGAATTCACATGGATGGCTGTAAATCAAATGCAGCAAGATTCTTGGGAGCCCAAACCCAATTCTCACTCAAAACCCACTCTTTTGGCTCAAAGTCACTCCAGGAACCTTCTGAGCCCAAAGGGCCATAAATAACTGATTATTAAGCCCCTATTTGAAACTTAGTCACTTTTTGGGACATCTGCAATGTGACCTTAGATCCTCCTCTTGAAAACATACAGGAAGGAAGCTCAGATAGTTTTTCATTTAAGGGTAATTCTGATTATAATAAAAACATTCACTGAATTGAGCCATAATATTTCCATATGTCTTAATATTTTGCTCATGTTAGTCTTTATTCATTCATAATGTTTAGTTTTATGAATTTTTAATATTTTGTGAAGAGATACCGCAAAAAACTTTGGTGAATCAGTGACAATTTTAGTATATTGAGAAATATAGTATATGAATCAATAGTTCATGGATGAGATAATATATAATGAAGCACATGACAGAGAAAGAGCTTTGCAATAAGGTTTAAGATAACATTATAATCTATCTAAAGAAAAAAGACATTAAGAAAAGTGGACACAGAAGAGAGTATATCAAGGATTTGATTTCTCACTAGGTCTGTGCTGGGTGCAATCTTTAAACAGGGACGTGGTGGAACGATGATTACCTAAGAACACAGGTCAGCCTGCCCAGCAGGTACACTTATGTGTTGGGAGAGATATTTGGGGCTATCGTACTTGAAATGATAACTAATATTGCTTGGTCAAATTCTACTTTATCAAGCAAGTTTCATACAGTAATTGGGTTTCCTACAGAAGCATTCATCCCTGGATAGAAGGGTTTGGTTCAATTACCAGGGGGATAGGTATATTGTATTCTAGAATCATATTTCTATGGCAGCTCATAATATTTACACTCTGCTCCACGTATTGTTAACTGATGAGGTTGGGCAGTATGGGCCAGACCAGGAGGGCATGGGCAATAGAATCCTACCTCTGAGAACCAAAGATGAAGATTGTTTTCCTATGGATGTCAGGACCTGAGCTCTAAGCCACGGTGGATAAATGCGTGCAACGCCACTTTGGGGCTTCGCGTGAGCAGGGCTCGCTGGGAGCAGCATCACTGATGAGTCTTCAGTCCCTGGCAATAAATATCAGAAGAATGACCTAACCCCCATATTCTTGACTGGAGACCCCTCAAATGGCAAGTCCTACTGAAAATGAGGAAGGTTTTTCTGACTTGTGACTTAAAATATCAACAAGCCTCTTTACTTTTACTCTTTACTTTCCTCAAGTTTGGCATTAGTACAACTGATATATTTTAGCACTGCTATTAAGAGCAAGGAGAATTTTATGATGTGGGAAAAAGACAAATGTGCAAAGGGGAAATGGTAATGAAGATGAGACAATAGAGGGGGAAAATCTTATTACCTTGTATTTTGTGAAAATCTTCAGGGCATAAGGACTTTCGAAAGGACATTGATGTTCAGGAAGGTTTCTATCCCTGTTTTGTAAGATTGGCTGAAATTTCCTTGGACACTGGTGTGCTTATGCACCAAAGTTGAGAGACACAATTTTATCCCATCTGTTATGTTGAAATTATCAAATTAAAATCAAGGATTCTATGATTGTAAATACCATCCTGATGCTATGACTCAATTTATGGGTCCACCCAGACTTTTCACCTGAATGGGAGCCTGATTCGCAATATCTTCCTCTATATCCCCAATAGGAATCTTCACAATTACAGAATGATTGTTTTTAGTCCAACCATCCTCTATCTGTAGTGTTCTCCCATCAAATCCATCCTACTATTGTCCAGAAGGAAAACAATAGAGAACAACAACCCAACGATGGTGATGTCACAATTCACATCTAACATAGAAAAGCAATTGTTGGCATCAAATCTATTCCAGAATCTGAAATAATTTTGAATTTATTCCCCTACCATTCTGGTCTAAGCTGCCATCATGTAGCCAGAGTCTCCTTACAAAACTAGAGTGAAATTAGTCCACTCCTCTGCATAAAACCCTGAAGTGGCTCCATTTAATTAGGAGTAAAAGCCAAAATCTTTACAATGACTTGCCCTCTCATTGCCTCTTGACCCTTTGTGCTACACACACTCTAGTTACCTTGTCCACAGACTCAGTGAAACTTTTGCTCTTTCTGGATCACATCAGGCAGACTTAAACCTTAACACCTTTGCTCCAGCTGTTTTTTCTCCTTAAATCACTCTTCCAGGAATGTTTTAGGCTAACAGTTCCATCTCCTTAAGACACTGCTCGAGTATCACCTCAGCGAAGCCTCAAAAATCACCATTTTAATAAAGTATCCTCATTTGATTCCCAGTTCCCTTATTTTTCTTACTCTTTCTTTTTTAGTACAGTTTATAATCTTCTGACACACTATATAATTTACATGTATCCTTCAATTTTCTAGTTTTTCCCCTCTATAATGTAAAATCCAAGAAATAAAGTATCTTTGTCTGTTTTATGCAGTAATAGATCCCAATAATTTGTAGAGTATAGAAACATTACAGAGACTCATTAAATATTTGTGGTGATTGTCACGATTGAGTAAATTTGAAGAATAAGAGCAGATCATAACTCTGGGCCTGTTGGTTCCTATAAAAATGCTTAATTATTGTTTCCAACTCATCAATAACTAAAAACTACATATAAACTCATTCTGGGTCATCCGATTATAACTCACGTCCAGATATAACCAAATCATTATCAGATAATGATTTCTACTTTGGAGCAACATACACTACTATACTCTGTTGAGAGTACAGGAAGTAAGAAAACATGAATGTGGTAGGTGGTAAAAATTAAGGAAAGCAACTTAGGCACAGAAGGTAACTTTGTAAAAAGAGAGCTGAGGTATTTTGGGTAAAATATTCTGCGCATGTTCCTGGTACCAGAGTCCTCTGTCAGAAATTCCTAGAAATCAACTAGCAAGTATCTTTGATGATCTTTTTTCCATTAATGGAATGAGTTCAAATTGACCATCAAAACTCAAAACACTTGAGTTTGAAGCTCTTCAAAACAGATATATAAGGGGAAATCTCAAAACTTGCTTCAAGACCTACATCTTATTGTTTCTCCACCCAGGAACTCTGCTTGGGAAGCCATGGACCAAGGAAATACTCTTTTACTCTTGAAGAGGGTGTCAGAGCCAGGGGTGGAGCCAGTTCCTGAGTCTACGTGAAACGCTAAAGTGCTCAGCTGCTGGCGCAGCCTGGGTCCATCAATGTTTAAGCTAGTCTCCTTATGAAAGAATAATGTGCAGGTGATCAATGCACACAAGAATCCAGACCCCTCTCTGCATAAGAGGTTAGTCTATATCCTACTCCCACTTCCTGGAATCATGTTTACTGTTAACCTATAATCTTTTTTGCTGTCTTTTTCTCTGGCCCCTATAATTGGCTCTGTTGATTCCCACCTAATTGTGGAATGCTTTCACACTGAGCTCTGTACGGGTGCTGTGAGAGAAGCTTGGTTCCCTGATTGACTTCTTTCTTTCACACCTGTAAGTACATCCCTATAATAAGGTTCATGTCACAGTCCATGCCTGGCTCTTTCCTTAGTCTTTTGACTGGAAAGGCCCCTGCAGGCTGGGACACTGGTGAGCCAGCCAGGAGCCCAAAGAAGCCCCTGCTTCTGATTGCATGAACTCAGGAAAGGGAGATTCCCCAGGTGGAATGCAGGAGTGACCTGCAATGTCTATGTGGGGAGGGGTAGCTACTCTACTAGATGAAAGCGGTCTGCTAAAAGAACAGGGAGATACCCACATCTCCCTGGCTGGACTAATAACAGGATGCAAGACTGTCTGGATCTTTGGTGGGGACCCCAGGGTGGATTGCAAAGATTTCTCCTATATGCACATTTCCTAATACAGACAAGGGAGACTCCTTGGGGGTAATCCTGGGCTGATTTGAGGTTGCCCACTTGTTTAACTATATTGCAGTCATCATTGTATGCTGCACAACCAACTATAACAGACTGTCCCAGAATTACAGACAAATCTGCAGGTTGAAAGAAGAGTTGCAGTTAGAAAGAGATATGGAGACTTCCACCTGCTTTAGTAACAAGGCTTTCAGAGTAATTGGATAGAAGAAATGATGATATAGAAGTGCTGGTGTCAAACCAATACAAAGTTCTTTCAATAGTCCTGTTTGGGCAAAAAAATACCTGGCAGAATGTGGCAGATGACAACTGACAATAGAGAGGTGAAAAAAGTAACTCCTTCCTTGTTTACAGCTGCACCATGCTACTTTATTACAAGACATAAATACCCACTTAGGCTAATTTCAGTTTGTATTAGATCTTGCTAACATTTTCTTCAGTATTTCTTTTAGATGCCTCCAGCCAGCCTGCATTATCAATGTTGGGAGGAAAACAATGAACACTCACCATTCTACCACAAAGATGCCTTCACAATGCCACTATTTGCCATGAATTGATGGTACAAGACCGAAAATCATGGAACTCCACCAAAAATGTGACTCTGTTTCATTATATTGATGCTGTCATGCTAAACAGTAATTTTCTTCCAGAATTAGAAACTTCCACTAGCACAGTGGTGACCCACCATGAAAGCTTGAGATGAGCAATAAATTGAGACAAATTACAAGGGCCTAGATGCTTTATTAAATTTTTGGGTGGTGTCTGATCAGATAAGATGGAAACTATTTTTTCTGCTATTGTTGACAAGGTACAAAATTATCCCACCCCCTTTACTCCCCCCAAATTAATGGCATTCCTGGGATTGTTAGAATATTGGAGACTGTTCACATGAGACTTAACAAAATCCTAAAGTTGTTGTACACATTAGTTTGAAAGGGGGAGTCTTAGGAATGGGATGTCCCCCAGCAGCCTGCCTTTGAAAAGTCCAAATGGGCTATAGCACAGACATAAGCTCTAAAGGGATGGATCCAGACATGCCTTGTGAATTGGGCATGGCCAGTAGTGATATTGACTTTGGGTGGGGCTTCTGGCAACAGCAGTAGGGAAAACATGTACCTATTGAATCTTGCCCTAATTGTGGAAAGGAGCAGAGTTAAACTACAGTCCTTTAGAAAGACTATTGTGTGCAGCCTATGGTGCCTGGCAAGTAGAAAGACTAGCTTGGTGAATGTGTGACACCACCAGTAGGCTCCACCCTGGGAGTGCTCAGCTTAGCATGCTGACAAGGTGGAAAGTCTATCTCTTGCAGCATAGTGTTTTCAACAACAGCCCATGAAGTGCAAAACTGTATAACATCGTAGGACATGTCTCATGCAGAAAAACAGTGCTGCCCTCATCTGACCAGCCTCACCGAAGTTGCTGTTCCCATGAACATGGTTGATGGGAGAGGCAGCATACCTGATTCTACCTGGCATGCCAATGGGTTGACACATGGTAGCCTGCCCCTTGGACAGTTGTGGCTGTCCAGTGCAACACTGATGTCATCTGGTGGGAAACTGGGACTATGCAGAGCAGTCAGTAAGCTGAACTAAGAGCAGTGTAGATGGTCATCATTCATGAACCCAGGGAATCACTGACCATTTGTGCTGACAACTGGGTCATATACCAAGGCCTGACTGTGTGGATGGCTACAAGGAAACATGAGCAGTGGACAATGGTCTGTCACCCCATGGGGTAAAGACATAGGAAGATATCTGGACAGCTTGCCATAAATGCAAGGTGACTGTTTCCCATGTTTCTTCCCATTATTACCAAGCAATGTTGAGGCATCAATATTCTAAAGCATATTTTAGAAAAGATCTGCAACCTAGTGCCTGTAGCACATGAGGCTGCCAAGCAGCTATATCAGAAAACAGGCTGTATTAGCTAGGGCTCTCTAGAGAAACAGAAGCAGCAGGAAATATCCATAAATATAAAATTTATAAAAGTGCCTCACATAACCATGGGAATGTAGAGTCCAAAATCTGTAGGGCAGGCTGTGAAGCTGATGACTCTGATGAAGGGTCTGGATGAACCAGCCAAAGTAGGAAGAGAGACTGTCTTTTCTGAATCCTCCTTAAAAGCCTTCTAGAAATGAGATTAAGCATCATTCACTACAGAAGATACTCCCCTTGTCTGATTACAAATTCAATGAGCTGTGGATGCAGCTGACATAATCATGACAAAAGTCCATGAAATGCCCTCATAGCAACAGACAGGGCAGCATTTGCTCAACCAGACAAATGGGCACCACAACCTGGCCAAGTTGACACGTGAACCTAACCATGACAGTCCACCCTTTATCAACTTGGCTGCCATATATATCATCTTAAACCATGCATAATCTCTAAATAGAAAACAATTAAAAAAACACATTTTTTCCTCACCTAACAATACTCAACTGTCCTGCATACAAGTGGAAACACATTAAATCTCCCTAGAACAGGATGCAAGTCCTTGGGTAATATACATTCTTAAAATTTATATCCTACAACTTAAATACTATAGCATAAAGAAAACAGCATTACAGTCCTCATTTCTGTCACTGATCACGTGGTTGTAGTTCATATTTATTGCTACCTTCTTCCCCTACCACATTCCATGTTCCCTTTATCCTCAGCAAGCTCTTCAGCTGGCCATGGTTCTTTGCCTGGTGGGGTGACCCAAACCATCATCCCTGAGGTATCTGAGCCATTTGTAATCCTAATTGGATTGGGTTGTTGCAGTTTTCCATTGATTTTAATCACAGGGCACAGTAGTACTAAAAGACACCCTAGGGATCTGCTGGATTCCAGGAAAACTCTTCCTTACCTCCATTGCATAGTTGCAGTTCCATTTCCCCCTGATAGTCAGGGTCAATCACCCCATCCAGTAAAGTAACCCCCTTCTTGGCTTGTTGATCCAGGGGCATGAGTAAAACCCAAAGTGAACAGGTGGCAGTCTTAGATTCCAGTTCCATGGAATCATTGTTTTTTCTCCTGGTGGAAGCACTCCCCCTTCTGGAACTAAAACCTGTAGACCAGCAGAGCTCAAGGTCACAAGGACAGTAAGCAAAAAATTTTCCTAGGGGTAACAGTAAGTAGTGCCACTCCCATTTCTTACCCCTGGTTCCTGGACCCATGGATCCTGGCTATGGGAGAAACAGCACCACACAGTAGACACTGATACAGAGCATACAAAGCCTCCTGGAGAACATCACCCCAGCCTTGCAAGATATTGCCACCCAATTGGCACTGTAATTGAGTTTCAAGGCCATTCCACCATCCATCAATCCAGCTGTCTCTGGATAATGGGGAACATGGTAAGACCTGAGAATTCCGTGAGCATGTGCCCATTCCCACACTTTATTTGTTGTGAAGTGTGTTCCTTGATCAGAAACAATGCTGTATGGAATACCATGACAATGGATAAGGCATTCTATAAGTCCATGGATGGTAGTTTTGGCAGAAGCATTGCATGCAGGGAAGATAAACCCATATGCAGAGTATCTTTCTATTCCACTTAGGACAAATCATTGCCCTTTCCATGAAGGGAGTGGTCCAATGTAATCAACCTGCCACCAGGTAGCCAGCTGATCATATTGGGGAATGGTGCCACATCAGGGGCTGAGTGAGGGTTTTTGCTGCTGGCAGATTGGGCACTCAGCAGTGGCTTGGTGAGTGGTAGTCCATGTTGCTGAGCCCATGCATAACCTCCATCCCTACCACCATGACCACTTTGTTCAGGAGCCCATTGGGCAATGACAGGAGTTGCTGGGGAAAGAGGCTGACTGGTATCCACAGAACAGGTCATCTTATCCAGTTGATTCTTAAACCTTACTCTGCTGAAGTCACCCTCTGATACACATTCACATGGGATGCAAATATCTTCATGTTTTAGCCCATTCAGAAAGGTCTATCCACATACCTCTTCCCGACATTTCTTTGTCACCAATCTTCCAATCATGCTCTTTCCAAGTCCGTGACCATCCAGCCAAACCATTAGCAACAGCCCATGAGTCAGGATACAAATGCACCTCTGGCCAGTTCTCCTTCCAAGCAAAATGAACAACTGGTTCCATTGCTCAAAGTTCTGCCCACTGGGAGGATTTCCCCTCATCACTGTCCTACAGGGACATCCTGAGAGGAGTTATAGTGCTTCAGCTGTGCACTATCAGATGGTCCCTGCATATCATTCAGAGCCATCTGTAAACAGGCCCAAGTTTTCTCTTCCTCAGTCAACTGACTGTAAGGAACTTCCCAAGAGGTCATAACTCTGGTCTGGGAAAGAGAAGGTAATATGACAGGAGTGCAGACAATGGGCATACGGGCCGTTCCAAATGTAACTTACTTGTGCCTTCAGGACCTATTCTGGCCTTATCTCATATATACCATTTCCATTTTATGATGGAGTGCTGTTGTGCATGCCCAACTTTATGGCTTAGTGGGTCAGATAACACCCAGCACATGATAGGTAACTGAGTTCACATGATATGTTGGAGGCCCATGGTTAAGCAATCAGTCTATATGAAGGTCCAGTAGCAGGCCAAAAGCAGTTTCTCAAAAGGAGAGTAGTTATCTACAACAGATGGTAAGGCTTTGCTCCAAAATCCTAAGGGTCTGCATTGTGATTCTCCAATAGGGGCATGCCAAAGGGTCCAGACAGCGTCTCTATTTGCCACTGACACTTCCAGCAACATTGGATCTGCTGTATCATATGGTTCAAGTGTATTGACTTGCTCAAGCAATGATAACACACCCAGAACAGCAGCTGCAATTGGAGTTACCACTTGGTTAAACTTAAGATAATCCACTTTCATTCTCCAAGATCCATCTGTTTTCTTCACAGGCCAAATAGGGACGTTGAATGGGGACGTGGTGGGAATCACCACCCCTGCGTCCTTCAAGTCCTTAAGAGTGGCAGTAATCTCTGCAATCCCTCCAGGAATCCAGTATTGCTTCTGATGTACTATTTTGCAAGGTAGGGGCAGTTCTAAAGGCTTCCACTTAGCATTTCCCACCATAATAGCCCTCACTCCATGAGTTAGAGAGCCAATGTGGGGATTCTGCCAGTTGCTCAGTATGTCTATTGTAATTATGCATTCTGAAACTGGGGAAATAGTTGCAGCATGGGGTCTAGGGATCCACTGGACTCACTGTGAGATGGACCTAAGCTAAACTCCATCAATCACCTGACTTCCATAAGCTCCCACTCTGACTGATGGACCAGAGTGACATTTTGGGTCTCCTGGAATTAATGTTACCTCTGAACCAGTGCCTAACAATCCTCAAGATATCTGACCATTTCCTTTTCCCCAAGGCACAGGTACCCTGGTAACAGGCAATTGTTTTCCTTGGGGAAGGCTTGGAGGAAGATTAACAGTATACATTTGTGGCAGTGTAATAGGGTCCTCCCCCAAAAGGACCTGGCCACCACCTCATTCAAGGGGTTCTGGGTCTGTAAACTGTCTTAAGTCTGGAAATTGATTATGGGCTGTGACTCTCGGTTTTTTTAAATTCATGTTAGACTCCAGTTCACTTGACCTAGAACTCTTTTGTTTATACAGCTTAAAAAAGAATTTAGTAGACTGTCAATCTATTGTACTTCTAGGTATCCCATAATTTACTAGCCAATGCCACAAGTCTCTATAAGTCAAATTATTTTGATTCCTGCTTTGAGTCTTCTGTTATGATAGCCACATTCACCTTGTCTTTGTTGAGTAAGTGCTACCACCTGGCTTCTTCCAACTTGGGACCTGGTCATCCCCATTGTGTTTAAGGATTTCAGCTTAGTGACAGCAGTTCCCACAGTAATATCTGACTTACAGAGAAGTGCAACTACAGAGGTCTTCATGGATGATGGCGCTAGTCTCACATATTTATTTCTCACAGTTCTGGTAAAAGGTGCATCCTCCAGACATTCCTGGGGTATAGGAGCAGGCTTTCTATGATAAATCCACTCTAACGTTCCAATCTCTCCAAGCCTCTGGATCCCCTCATCTACATTATACCAGGGCAGTTCTGGCATTTCAACCTCATGTGTAGTTGGCGACATTTTGATCCATGTTTCAACCAACCATCCAAACAAACTGTTAATGACTTTTCTAGCCCTTTGAGCTATCATATTGAATGCAGAGTATCTACTTAATGGGCCCATATCAGTAAATTCAGCTTGATGCAGTTTTATATTCCTCCCACCATTATCCCACATCCTTAAAATCCACTTCCACACATATTTCCCTAATTTCTGTCTGTATAAATTGGAAAACTCACACATTTCTTTCAGAGTACCTCACCTTTTGGGGCCTATTGGAACTTTAGTCTGGTTATAGGTCTGGAAGAAATGAGGGGTGGTGGGGGTGGGTCATGAAAAGAATTAGAAATATCTTCCAAGCCATTTGCTTCAGGGCCTTCGTTTGCAGTTTCATCTGGTGAAACAGAATTAATCACTCTAGGGCTAATCCCTTCAGGAGGAGGTTGGGTGGCCAACTCAAGGCAGTCTGTAGGTGGGGCAGTTATGTCCTCAGGGCAAACTATTACAGGGTTATCTAGAGAGGACTCAGCATGGTCTAGGGTTTCAACTTCACCACTAACATCATTATCAATCCATATGTCACCATCCCATTTTTCAGGGTCCCACTCCTTTCCAATCAATGCCCTCACTTTAATGGCAGACACCATGCAACATTGAGATTTCAGTTTACATTGTAAAGTTGCTATTCTAACAATAAGTTTCCAAGTCTGATTTTCAGAGATCTCAAGTCTACGGCTACAGGAAATAAGATTTTCCTTCATGATACTCATAGACATGTCTACATCTGTTAGACAGTGCTTAAGCCTTTCGTTTGAAGGCTTAAGCCCATCCTTTTCATTGCTTAGTGTAACCAGTGTGTCTAACAACAACCAGCCAACATCTCTATACCTCTTATTTCCACAAAACTCTGTAAAGGTGTCAAAAACATTATCCCCCAGAGCCTGGCTTCATACAAGCAAAGCATTAGGAGAATTCAGTGGTGATATTTTGGCTATCGCTTTTTCAAATTCACTTCATGGATTGGGAGTGTCATTCTGATTATGGGAATCAGAGTTCTTGGTGCCTTTGTGTCCAGTCAGAGTAGAAAACCATATATAAAAACCCGTTTGTAGGATTCTGTTTCTAAAGAACCCCTCCTTGTACCAAGATGTATTAATTAGAGTTCTCTAGAGAAACAGAATCAACAGGAAACACTCGCAAATATAAAATTTATAAAAGTATCTTATGTGACCACAGGAATGTAGAGTCCAAAATCTGCAGGGCAGGCTGTGATGCTGATGATTCCGATGGAGGGTCTGGAGGAACTCCACAGGAGAGGCTCACCAGCTGAACCAGGAAGAACCTGTCTCTTCTGAATCCTCCTTGAAAGGCTTCCAGTGATCAGATTAAACACTACTCATTGCAGAAGACACTCCCCTTTGGCTGATTACAGATAGAATCAGCTGTGGTTGCAGCTGACATGATCATGATCTAGTTCTATGAAATGTTCTCATCGCAACAGACAGGCCAGCACTTGCCCAACCAGACAAACAGGTACCACCACTTGGCCAAGTTGACACATGAACCTGACCATGACAGGCATGTTGATGCAGTTTCAAATCATACATCTCTTTTGCTAAGAATTCTCTAAAGAGTGTAGGAGAATTCTTGTATCCTCATGGTAAAACAGTCCATATAAGTTGCTCATCAATTTTAGTGTCTGGGTCTTCCCATCCAAAAGCAAATATCTGTTTGGAATATTTGCCTTTGGTATGCAGAAGAAACTATCTTTTTTTTTTTTTTTACATGGGCAGGCACCGGGAACCAAACCCAGGTCCTCTGGCATGGCAGGTGAGCATTCTTGCCTGCTGAGCCACCGTGGCCCACCCCAAAACCATCTTTTAAATGTAATACAGAGAATCATTTGAACTTACCAGTCAGAGTTGTCAATAGAGTATAAGGATTAGGGACAACTGGATAAACGTCTTTCGTGATTTTGTTTATGGCTCTGAAATCTTGGGCAAACCTGTACTCTCCATCAGAGGCAGGTTTCAAGCCTGGGAGTACAGCTGTGCTTTTTGGAGACTGTCCAGGTCAGATGTGGCCACTTTCTTTTAAAGTTTCCATCACTGGTTTAATGCCTTTCCTTGCTTGCAATGAAAAGTTTATTGCTACACCTTCCATTGGTTTGTTCCTCCCTTGAGCTCAATCTTTCTTGGAAAAGCACTTACAGGTCTTCCTGGAGGGTCAGATGATCAGACCCCAGAGGTGACACATTCTTGTACTGGTTCTCTTTCAGGTTCTTCAGCTTGTGAAAGGGCAGACACTCTTTGTCGGGAGGCACACAGGTCTTGACTCCTCCTTTTGGAAACACATTTTGAGCATTTAGTTTTAGTTAGCAAATCCCTTCCCAGCAAGTGTACAGGACAGTCAGGCACATACAGAAATTGATGCTACAAATACTATTTCTCAATTTTACAATCTAAAGACTGTAGAAGCACCCTAGGTGGCCATTTATTCTAACTATCATAATTTGTTCAGTTGTTTCAGTGGCCAGCTGATGGTTTATTGCAGAATAAGTTGCTTCTGTATCAATGAGAAAGTTCAGTAACTCACTTCCCACTCTTGTTTTTACATGAGGGTCTTCATGGGAAACTGGTATGGCAGAAGAAAATGCCGCCAAAGTCCCCAGACACCCCTAATCAGAGTCTTCTAGTTCTGATCCATGGGCTATTAATGCAATTGTACTCTTCTCTGTTCTCTTATATGTCAGTTTGGGGCAGTTTTTCTTCCAATGCCCTTCCTTCCTACTGTAAGCACGCTGATCTTTATTAGTTTTCTCCTTCCTGTTTTCTCTGCTCTGTTCCCCTCAGCTTGATTTCCACTTAGAACAGCTGCCAGAGGGCTGTTGGTTGAGTCATCTGCTGTGTTTGCTGGGCTTGTTTCTGAGTGTTCAGTACTTTGAATGAACATCTATAAACATTGATGCCCTCTAGCTCCAAGCCTGTCCTCTACCTTCTGTAATTTATGCCGAATGTCCGGAGTACTCTGACTAATAAAAGTCTTGCTCATTAGTCGGTGTTTATTGGGCTTTCTAGATCTATATCAAACACTGGTGTTATCTTACAAAGATTCTTTCTAAGAAAGCAAAAGAATTCTCATTAGGATCCTGCTATATGTCCCTTACTTTGTTCAGAGATTTTTGTTTTGGGGTCCCATTCTGAAAGCCAGCCAAACAGGTATCTTACATTGCCTAAGCAAGCTAATTTCCCACGGTTATTAGGAGATGTTCTGTTTTGCTAACTGCTGGAATGCAACACGCCAGAGACAGAATGGCTTTCAATAAAAGGAGATTTATTTTGTTAGTTCTTCAGAGGAAAGGCAGCTAATTTTCCACTGAGGTTCTTTCTTACATGGGAAGGCACAGGATGGTCTCTGCTGGCCTTCTCTCCAGGCCTCTGGGTTCCAAACCTTTCCCTGGGGTGATTCCTTTCTGCATCTCCAAAGGCCTGAGCTGAGCTGTGAGTGCTGAGATGGGGTATGCTGAGCTGGTGGGGCTGTGCTACTTTGCGATCTTTCATTTAAGCACCAGCCAATTAAGTCAAACATCATTCATTGCAGCAGGCACGCCTCCTAGCCAACTGCAGATGTAATCAGCAACAGATGAGGTTCACATACCATTGACTCATTTCCACATTAACAAAACTAGACACATTCACCTGGCCAAGTTGACAACTGAATCTAACTACCACATGTCCACCCCTTGTCAACTTGGCAACTACACACATTGCCTTAAACAGGTGCAAAAAATTCTCTTCTGGCTGTGGACCTGTGGACCTGTGAATCTCAAAACAAGTTATCTGTTGCCAATATGCAAAGGAGGACAGTCACAGGATCCATAGGGAGAAACTGGAAGGAAAACCTTCAGGGCAAACACCATTGGATTTCAAAATCTGAAAGTCATTTATCCTTTGGCTTTACAAAGTGGCAGCCCCACCCTTTCCAAGGGCCTATGCAGTGGCCTGCCTCTTTCTAAATCAGCCTCAGGGAACATTGAGGAGACCACCTTTTTCTCATCACACCACATGCTCAACCCCTCCATGTGGTGGCAGCCAGGCTCTCCCCAGTTCCCCAAGGAGAATGCTGTACTTTTCCCAAGGCCTGAGGCTGCATGACTCTTCCACTGCAATGAGGTGGGAAACTCATCCTCGCCCTTCAGGGTAAACTCACCTTCTCTATGTATATGGGTGGGTACATCCTCCTGGCTGAGGTTTCTTGACTTCAGACCTGAGCTTCCATGGTTCTCACCCTGCAAACTCCAATTTTTCCCTTTTGTGTCCACCTTTGTCCAGGTTGGCAGTGGTTCCATTTACACTAACAGTCCCTTCATGCACTCCAGGTCTTCTCCATCATTCTCTTCACAATTCCTCCAAAATCTTCCCCTTAGCCATCCAAAACACCATTCAAACATATCTGGCATTTGCAAACAGCAGCAGCAGCACCCCACTCTCTGGTACCAAAATCTGTTCTAGTTTGCTAGCTGCCAGAATGCAACACACCAGAGACGGATTGGCTTTTAATAAAAGGAGACTTCTTTCTGTATCTCCAAAGGCCTGGGCTGAGCTGCAAGTGCTGAGATGAGGAATGCCGAGCTGCTTAGGCTGTGCTATGTTGTGTTCTCTCATTTAAGCACCAGCCAATTAAGTCAAACATTCATTGCAGCAGGCACGCCTCCTAGCTGACTGCAGATGTGATCAGCAGCAGATGAGGTTCACATCCCTCATGTTCACAGCAACAAAACTAGGCACGTTCACCTGGCCAAGTTGACAACTGAATCTAACTACCACAGGAGCCCAGTGGAATCGATTTCAGGGACTGGAGCACTTGGGGCTGCATGTAAACAAAGTCCTGGGGTGACATCTGTCATAAGTGGTCTGAATCCCACCTTGCCTTATCTAACACTATTTGTCTTTCCTCCAATATTAGTAACATATTCATCAATGACTGAATATTGGGATGAACTGGGGTGTGTGTGGCAAAAATGAACACAGTCTTTTCATTTGATCATCCTCCAACCAGGCATGTTATCTCTCCATTTAACAAGTCAGATGTTGAAAGTGGCATTGGACCAGCACAGTAGCTCAAGCATGTCCTTCCTCACCAAGTCCTTGAGGAACCTGATGAGTTGGAAATCACCTTGCCCCAGCAGTGGTCTCACTCTGTCCAAATTGTACACTACTATAGTGTGAGAGGGGAAGGACCCTCCAACAGGATCATGTGGGGATGGTGAAGGAGCACTAGGGGCTCAGCCAGGCTCACAGGCAGCAGAGGGGACAGGGACGGCACTGCCATCAGACAGCAGGTTGTTTCTCTTGCTCCCCCCAGATGTCAGAGAAGGTGAGTATGATATGCTCCCTGTATGAATATGTGGTGGAGGGAAAGAGAATGGGGCAGAAGGAAAGCCATCTAATGGTTCCTTCTCACAAGTGAGGATTTTATGTAAGGCTTTTAATATCCATCTCTTTTCCCCTTGAACCTCATCCAGGGTCTTGTCTTTAAATACCTCATATTGTTTTAAGGTCTTCGCTATACTGTCCTTTTCTGTTGCAGCAGGCTCCTCACATACAGCTCCCTCTGAATCCTCAACGTACAGCTAATTAAATCTTTTTACAAAGACTTTATCTTTAAACATCACACAAATGATTGAATGTTGGGCTCTTCCTCTAACCTCTTGTATTTCTTCCAACATGTCTCTAATTGGATAATCACCAGGAGGTCAGGAATCCCATTCTATGGCCATTCTGCCCCTTCATTTATACTGTGGCCACACAGATTTCAATAATGTGCTAATGATTGCTTCTTTAAATGACATTTTCCCATTTCCATTCTTTAAATGACATTTTCCCAATTCAGACCAATCATTAAGAATCCTTCCCAAGGAAGATGTAGCCAGTGCACTTTGAGAGTTTTCCATGGCTGAAAACATCAAAAATAATCATGAGGGCAGAGCATCAGGGTAGGAGTTCCTTAAATACAATTGGTTTCCAACTGTTCTAGTTTGCTAGCTGCTGGAATGCAGTATACCAGAAACAGAATGGTTTTTAAAAGGGGGAATTTAATAAGTTGCTAGTCTGTAGTTTTAAGGCCAAGAAAATGTCCCAGCTCAAAGTAGTCTATAGAAATGTCCAATCTAAGGCATCCAGGGAAAGATACCTAGATTCAAGAAGGCCGATGATGTTCAGGGTTTCTCTCTTGTCTGGAAGGGCACATGGTAAAGTCTGCTAGCTGCCTCTTATAGCTTCTTGTTTCATGAAGCTCCCCAGAAGGTGTTTTCCCTCTTCATCTCTAAAAGTTGTTGGCTGGTGGACTCTCTGCTTTGTGGTTCTGTCTCTGCTCTTTCAGAATCTCCAAAGGTCACTGGCTGGTGGAATCTGGTTCTTTCAGCCTCATGGCTGTGCCCAGCTCTGCTGTGGCTTTCTCTTCATTCTCAAAAGTTATTTTCTCCAAAAAAAGTCTTATCTTTTATAGGATCCCAGTAGACTACTCAACACCCACCTGGAAGGGGCAGAGACATGTCTCCACCTAATCAGGTTTAATACCCATATTTGATTGAGTCACATCTCCATGGATATAATCTAATTAAAGCTTCCAACATACAGTACTGAATAAGGATTAGAGGAAATGGCTGTCTTTACAAACTTGGATTGGATTAAAACATGGCTTTTCTAGAGTACACACATCCTTTCAAACCAGCACACCCACACACCTGAAAACTGCACAACTGTGCAAAATCAAAAGGTGAACTACAAATCTAGGGTCATGGATAGTGGGGCTCAAACCCACTGAGTCTGCATGCACAACCCCTGGATTAACTCAATGGCTTTTACACAATAGGCTAATTTAAACAAAAGGAGGCAAAGTAAACATGACAGACAAATAAAAGGTCACACACCCAGCATGGGGGGGGGGCAAGTCTTGATTGCCACGTCACCTTCACCCAGAGGTGCATGGTGTCTGTCTGGGGCAGGTGCCTCCACCTGGACCCTCCAGTTCTGACCCTCCAGAAAAAAACCCCAGGCAGCTGCCAGGCATGGAGCTGGGGGTCTAGGAGGGCCCCAGAGCAGAGGAAACATTGATCAGGGCTGCACTAAAATCAGCAGAGTTCCTGCCATAGTTCCCGAATTTTTATGATCAGAAAGCCCAGTCCTAAAAGGCCAGGCACACATGATCCTGCATTAGAGAAAAAAGCCACTATCTTGTTTAGAAGATGAGTTTATTACAGGTACACATGTAAGAAACTGGGGGAAAATCTTTCCACGACCACTTTGGAGTGGGAAGGGTGGTTTGGATTTTTATAACCCCAAACAGACAAAAAAAAAAAATGGCCAGGATCCACAAGAAAGCAGAAGAGAAAAAAATAGAGAGGAACACCTCCTTGGTCAGCATGTCCTGTTACCATGTGGGCCCTTCCTGTTAACTACTTGGGCTGTTGATGTTGTCCTTCAAAAAAGGAACTTTTTGATCCTTTGCTCTTCCTTCAAGGAAGAAAGGTGCAGACATCAGCTCATATGATGTTGTATTCCTGCAAACAGAGCAAGGGAGGGTTTCTGGGAGCACAGAATAGGTCTTTTTTCTTCTCTTTTATTGAGAGTAGACCAATAGGAGACTATTTCAATGAGGACTTTTTATGCTTAAAATAATTCAAGGCTGCCTGAGTGAAGTGATTATGCTAAACAGTTTTTAAAGCTAATGAAGACTATACTAAGCAGTTTCCAGCTAAAGGACTATGATGAGCTGTCTTAGTTTGCTAAGGCCCATCCTCTGCCTTCAGGGCAAACTCACCCTCTCCATGCATATGGGTGGGTCCAATCTCCCAGTGGAGGTTTCTTGGCTTCAGACCTGAGCTTCCATGGCTCTCACCCTGCAAACTCCAATCCATCCCTTTTCTGTCCCCCTTTGTCCAAATTGGCAGTTGTTCTGTTTACAGCAACAGTCTCTTCAAGCACTCCAGGTCTTCTCCATCAAGCACCTCACAGTTCCTCCAGAAGCCTCATCTTATCCATCCAAAAAACTGTTCAAACATGTCTGATATTTGCAAACTGCAGAAGTACCCCACTTCTCAGATTCCAAATCTGTTTTAGTTTGCTAAGGCTGCCAGAATGCAACACATCAGAGATGGATTGACTTTTACTAAAGGGGGATTTATTTAGTTAAAAACATATAGTTCTTCAGAGGAAAGGTAGCTAACTTTCATCTGGAGTTCTCTTTTACATGGGAAGGCACAGGGTGATTTCTGGTGGCTTTCTCTCCTGGCTTCTGGGTTCCCACAGCTTTCTTTGGGATGATTCTTTTCTATATCTCCAAAGGTACAGGCTGAACTGTGAGTGCTGAGATGAGGTATGCTGAGCTGCTTGGGCTGTGCTGCTTTGAGCTCTCTCATTTAAGCATCCAGCCAATTAAACTAAGCATCACTCATTGCAGGAGGCATTCCTCTTAACTGACCACTGATGCAAGCAGTGACAGATGAGCTTCACATGCTATTGGCTCATGGCCACAAGAACAGAACTAGGCACCTTCACCTGGCCAAGTTGACACCTGAACCTAACCACCACACAAGCATTTTCTATCTATCTACTATCACATTTTTTACTCAGAATGTTTCAATTTGACACATGTTTATTCAGTCCTCATTATGTGCCAATTACTAGTATATCCTTTTCTTCTGAACTCGCATCCTAGTGGATTATGCTATTTCAAAAAATTCAGTAGCAATTGAAGGCTTTTTGTGAGTTTGCAAGGTTTGAAATGTTTGAGTGAGTTTTTCTAAAACTTTGTTGACTGGTCTTTCAATTATGAGGATGTTCAAATCTCTCTTTTCCCCCTGCTGCTCTGTAAAGTCCCTTTTGATCTTAACTCTCATCTATGCACGTTCTCTTTCATTTCCCTTTGGCTGTCTTGGCAATAATATGTAGAATCCCCTACATTCTTAATCTCTTGTGTGAGCATTCTATTTTTTTGCTTATTTTCCTGGTTCTTCTCTCTGGATACCACTTTTCCACCTGAACGTGTGCTATTTTCTATCTACAGTTCTCATGTTAAAAACCTCTGAAAGAGAAGTTTTTATTAGGATTAATCTCTCAATGTTACAAAATCTGAGTCAAATAATGCCACCTTCAGTCCTCTGTCAGTCATCTCCTGTTCACCATTTGTACAAATGCATTCCTTGAAGTTTTTGATTCCTGGGTTACTATAACTTCAATATGCCTCTGCCATGACTCGATGATTTTAACATCCACAAAGATAATCCTTCCAGTGCTGGCTCATTAATTGTCTGATTAACCAACTCTTTTCCAAGAATCTTTAATCTATTTTAGGGGCTCACTCTCCTAGTCATATCCAGCACCTTCTCATTACCGTTCTGTAATCTCAATTTCACACCCACTAATCTCCAACTCCACATCAATTATTCAAGTTGTATATACAGCAACCCGATTCCAACAATTTCTTGATGCCAATGTGGTGTAAAAAACACTGATCATATCAATTTTTTACATGACAGTAAGCATAATCATGCTAAAGAAAATGTACAAGTTGTTCCCTCTTCCTTAACTGTTCTTTCTACAGATATCTCTGGCTTAGAACTTCACCTAACTTGGTTAGTATTCAATTGTACCTTTTCAGTATGTTTTCCCTGACTTGCTTACAGAATCTCAATTCCTACTCACTAATATTTCATACCCGTATTACTCCATCCCTGCTTAATTTTTCTCCTAAAAATTATAATTGTTTAACATGGCATAAAGTTTATTTATTTATTTATTCTCTTCTATGTCCCCAACACAAAGATTGTAGTTCATATAAGTATATATATATATATATATATATATACTAAAAACTTTACTATACATCTCCATTGCCTAGAATATTGTTTTCACATACTGAGTAAACAGTAATTTTGTTGAATTAATAAAGGAATAATACTAAATATACATAAATGGAATTCTATTCTTTAAGAGGAATAATAACTTGTGATCAGCAATATTTCCATTGTGAACAATTAGAAAAGCCATATGGAATAGAGAAATTGACTGGATGAAGAAGTCACAGTCTTGCTGCAGAAAGCAAAACTAAAATGACAAGACTCCAGAGACAGAGACATTCAGTGAGGTGGGTTGAATTCTTTGGCCACTTTTGCTTTGGGAGAATTGTTTCTGGGCAAAGGCAGAAAACTGAAAATCTGGGCTCTGCACTAATAGAGGGTCCCTTCTGGGGGCACAGACATCAGCCAAACTTTTGGAAGAGATTTGGACAGCCACTATCACACAGTACTGTTTCCCTTCAGGACTTTTCCCTAATTCTACAGTCCACATAGGCTAAAATCTTACAAGGTAAATCTCTGAAAAGCAGAGATAACTTTTTTGGCAGTCTCATAAGACCATGCTTTTCCTGCGAAAAGAAGAGGAGAGGTTCCAGGAGAACCCATCAGGAACACAGTTGAAAGAGCTGGGTTGAAAGTTAAAGTTTTATCAGGGATATAAGCCAGCTTTGCCCCATAAACTGCCAATTTGATTAAATGGTCATTCATCACACTGTCTGCTTTGTGGTGGGAAATATGAAGACGATGTGGAGGCTTATATTTTGAATTAAATGATAACAATGAAGTGCATATACTGGTGGTTGGCAGATAAAGCATGGCTGAGACAAACACTTGTCACCTTAGTGGTAGATAGGATAGAAATGTTGGAAAATTAGTAATCTAAGTTTCATCTAAAAGTTGAAGGGCAGCATATTCAACTCAGGGAAAGTAGAAGGAAAACAATAATAAAGAGCAGAGATAAAAGACATAGAGAACAAATATGAAGAGAAAATGTACAAAGCCAAAACCTGGCTCTTTGAATAGATGCATAAAATGGGTTGTTTCAGTTTGTTAAGGCATATTTGTAAATATACCAGAAGTGGGCTGGCTTTTTTGATGGGAATTTATTAGTTTACAAAATTACAGTTCTAAGGCCATAAAAGTGTCCACATTAAGGCATCAAGAGAAGATACCCTCTAATTGGTTTCAACTATATACATATAAAAGACAGATAAAACTAATCAGTGGTTTTAAAAATCAGTATAGTTATTGTCCTTGATAGTAAAGACAGTTTAAGATTTAGGATTCTGGTTGCAATGTATTTTAATCTTGATGCTAGTTACCTGTGTGTGGTTGCCATAGTATGTTTCATTTATCTGCATAGATTTCTGTGTGCATTTTCTATAATTATTTGCATTAAATAAAAAAGTTTGCATTAAATAAATACAAATGAACCCATAAAAGTGCATCATGAGCATCCGGAAGGTCACTTGCATGTACGTTCTGCTGCTCCTCTGCCATCATGGTGGCACATACCGTGCTTCTCTACTCATAGCAGAATAAGGGAAGACCAGACATACTTTGGACAATTGCAAGAGTCATTGCTATCAAATGAACTACCAAGGGTATCATTTTGTGCTAAACTATTATTTCTGAGTATTTTAGAGAAATCAAATTAGAAATAGTACAGGAATCCCAAACTTAAATGGGGAGGTTTCTGTAAACTTCAGTACCATTTTCATAATTGGTGATTTTTCCCCATAGGTAAATAAGAACAAATACAACTTTAAATAAAATTAATCTTAATTCTTTGTTACTGTATTACTGATAGTAAATATGAAATATTCCCTTAGTTATGTAGAGTTGCAAGCCTGAGGAATTTGTACCTATTTTTTATGGTTGTACTTAACTAGTTATATCATAAAATATGTAATGATTAGTAATGCCAGGTTTCTTGAGGAAATTTCTTGAATGGTATGAAAATTACTCAATTTTGTGAATCCTTAGTCTGCCAATAGTCAAGAACTGTTTGAAAAAATGCTTGTGGGCCTTAAGAGACCAGAGGCACATTGTAGACCATCCAGGAAGGATGAAAGAGGGAGACTGGTAAATTGCAGGTATGAGTAAATCCTTCCTTGCTGTAGAGGCTGGTGTCCTTCCACCACTGCCATGGCAGAATGACTCGAAGTCATTCACTAACGTGAGACAGAAACCCTCTCTCCTAGTAGCAAGGAAGGGAACTCAGCCAGGTACCAATTACAGATTTGACTAATGAATTTGGACTGCTGAATACCAGTTCTGAGCACAGATAAATTTGCTATACAATCAAGAAAGAAGCCAGGAGCTCTGT
Source organism: Myrmecophaga tridactyla (assembly GCA_004026745.1). Lineage (NCBI taxonomy): Eukaryota > Metazoa > Chordata > Mammalia > Pilosa > Myrmecophagidae > Myrmecophaga > Myrmecophaga tridactyla. The sequence goes on from PVIY010004929.1 coordinate 24,839, forward strand.
TTTAGCCCAACTCCAAGCATGGAGGAATCTGGTTGAGGGAAAAAACAAAACAAAACTGAACAAAACGGAGGATTCTGAAAATTAGCTGATCTCAGAGTGTTCAGAAAAGGCTGTGATCAACCAAAGGGGCACATAGAGCCAGGCACCAACTCCAACGCCTCACTAGTGAACATGGGGTGCTGGGGTCCAGCTCTGAGAATAGCTTATTTTTTAAGCTGCCCATTAAAGGAAGCAGCCAAAAATCTCTGTTTTCAGCCTTACAACACAGAAGGGTGGGAGTACATTTGACAGAGACACAAAATAACTAAAGGACAGATCTTCCCCAAGCAAAGGGAGGCAGGGCCAAGTGCAAGTGGCTGCTGTCATTCAAAGAATTTAGATCCCAGGGTCTTGGATCTTACCAACAATTCAAACAGCTGAAAGCAGAGCCCAGCTTCTGTCTAAAACAAACCCAGATAGAGCAGGAAGTGGGGCTCTTAAAAGTCATTGTAATGTTTCCTGCCTACAGGGTATAGGGAGATGAAGAATGGCTTCTGCCTAAGGAAAGGGGGTAGCAAGGCCCAGAACAGGTGGCAGTTGTTATTTAGAGAATGGACCACAGGGCTGGAAAAACAGCAGCAGTTTCAAATAGCTCCCCCTCACTGCAGCCTCTGTCTCAACCATGCTGCCAGCAGGGACGTAAAGGCAAGGAACCACCCTAAACTCATGAGGATCAGCAGGCTGATGGGCACATCTGCTGGGCAGGACAGGAAAAGCACAGAATTAAGAGGCTTCATGGAAAAGACTGCACCTTGCTGTTCTCATCCCCAGGAAAACTTGATACCCAACTATACCACCTTGCTAAGTCCTGGACCAGTCTTATCTGGGAAAAACTGACAGGGGGAATCCTCTTCTCACAATCACCCATTCAGGTAAAAGTTCCTAGATATAAATAAAGAGGTGTTAAAAATATAGAGAAGCAACAAAGGAAAACAAAACAAAAAACCGTAGAATAGTATTCCCTGAGGAAGAAGAGGGAAGAGAAAGCTTTTATCTTGGGACAAACCAACTGCACAAAAAGGGCACTCAAAATTCATTACATACATTCTGGGAAAGAGTAAAAAAAAGAGCTGAAAAAATTCTGACCAGCTAAACAGAAGTTATGCTAGAGGTCTAGAAAACATTGGACCAAGTGTCAAAGAACAGTTACAGCACAAATCCAATCAAGAAGTAAACCTTAGGTAAGAGAGGAAAAATAGCCTTCAGAATATCAGGAAAATAAAATGCCAAAACACCAGCAAAAAATTGTGAGTCATGCTTAGGAGCATGAAGACATGGCACAGTCAAAGGAAAAGATACTTCAGGATACAGGAGTTGAAATAACTAATTAAGGATATTCAAATAAACATTCTAAATCAATTAAGTGAGTTGAAGGGAAATGTGACAAAAGAGATTAAGGTATAAAGAAGACACTGGATGACAATGAAAAAGAACTTAGAAATCTGAAAACAAATATGACAGAACTTGTGGGAATGAAAAAAACAACAGAAAAGATGAAAAATAAAATGGAGACGTACAGCAACAGATTTGAATTGACAGAAGGAAGAATTAGTGAACTGTAGGACAAGATATATGAAATCTTACACAAAAAGAGCAGATAGGGAAAAGAATGGAAAAATTTGAGCAGGATCTCAGGGAAGGAAAACATAAAGCATGCAAATATATGTGTTATGGGTATCCCAGAAGGGGAAGAAAAGGGAAAAGGGGCAGAAAGAATAATTGAGGAAATAATTGTCTCAAATTTCCCAACTCATATGAAAGACATAAAATTTACAAGTCCAAGAAGCACAGCACACCCCAAACAGAATAGCTCTACATAGATCTATTTCAGGACATTTACTAATCAGATTGTCAAATGTTACAGACAAAGAGATAATTCTGCAAGCAGTAAAAGTGGGGCTAGCTTGTATAAGGAAAACTAGATAAGACTAAGTACAGATTTCTCAGCAGAAACCATGGAGGCAAGAATGCAGTAGTATGATGTATTTAAGATACTATTGTCAGCCAAGAATTCTATATCCAGCAAAACTGTCCTTCAGAAATGAGGGAAAGTTTAAAATATTTACAGATAAACAGACACTGAAAGAGTTTGTGAACCAGAGACCTACTCTACAAGACACATTAAAGGGAATGCTACAGGCTGATAACAAAAGACAAGAGAGAGAGGTTTGAAGAAAAGTGTATAAATTAAGATTATCAGTAAGGTAATCAAAAGAATAAAAAGAGGGAAAATAGGTAAGCCATATAAAATCTAAAAAACAAAATGGTTGAAGACAATATTGCCATTACGGTAATAACACTGAAAGTTACTGGATTAACTACCCAATCAAAAGATATGGACTGACAAAATGGTTAAAAACAAAGGATCCATCAATATGCTGTCCATAGGAAACTCATTTTAGACTCAAGGAGAAACTGGGTTGAAAGTGAAAATTAGAATATATTCCATGCAAACAACAACCAGAAAATAGCAGGGTTAGCTATACTAATATATGGCAAAATTGAATTTTAAATGTAAGACAGTTAAAAAAACAAAGAAGGACACTATATATTAATAAAAGAGGTGATTCCTAAAGAAGAAATAATCATAAATATTTATGCACTTAGAGTGCCCCAAATACATGAGGACACTGGAAATGCCAAAGAGAGAACTAGGCACCTCTACATTAATGGTTGGAAATGTCAATACACCACTTTCATCAATGGATAGAACATCGAGGTGGAGGACCAATAAAGAAACAGCGATCTTGAATAACACGATAAAGGAACTAGCCCTAACAGACATATACAGAACATTGCACCCCACAATAGCAGTATATACATTCTTCATGAATACTCATGGCTCATTCTCCAGGATAGAACACAGGCTTGGTCAAAAAGCAGGTCTCAATAAATTTTAAAAGATTGAAATTACACAAAACGCTTTCTCAGATTGTAATGAAATGAACCTTGAAAGCAATAACAGAAAGAGGGCTGAAAAATTCACAAATATATGGAAGGTCAAGCAACACATTCTTAAGAAACTTTTGTCTCAAAGAAGAAATTTTAAGAGAAATCACTAAACACCTTGAAGCACATTAAAATGAGAACACAGCATATCAAAACTTATGGGATTAGTGAAAATAGTGCTGAGAGGGAAATTTATTGCCCTAAACTCAAATATTAAAAAAGAAGAAAGAGCAAAAATCAAGAACTTAACTGCACACCTGGAGAAAGTAAAATAAGAACAAGAAAGTAACCCCAAAACAAACAGAAGGAAAGAAAAAAACAAAATTAGAGCAGAAATAAATGAAATCAAGAATATAACAACAATAGAAAAAGTCAACAAAGGTAGAAGTTTGTTCTTGGAGAAAATCACTAAAATCAATGGATCCTTAGCTAGACTGACAAAGTAAAAAAGGAGAAAGCATACAAATAAATGAAATCAGAAATGGAAGGGGGGACCATTACTACTGACCAACCAGAAATTAAAATGATAATGAAAGGATACTATTAACAACTGTATACAAACTAGAAAACTTAGATGAAATGGACAACCTCCTAAAAACACATAAACAAGTTGCATTGAGTTGAGAAGAAATTGAATATCTCAACAAATGAATCATATGTAAAGAGATTTAATCACTCATCAAAAACCTCCCAAGAAAGAAAAGCCCATGATGAGATGACTTCACACGTGGATCTACCAAGCATTCCGGGAAGTTTCAGTACCAGTCCTGCTCAAATTTTTCAAAAATATTGACGAGAAGGGAAGACTTCCTAACTCCTTCTATGAAGCCAATAGCCCCCAATATCAAAGCCAAGCAAAGAAAATACGGGAAGAAAAATTACAGACCAATCTTTCTAATGAAAAAGATGCAAAATTCCTCTACAAAATAATTGCAAATCGACTCCAGCAGCATATTAAAATAATTATACACCATCACCAAGTTGGTTTTATTCCAGGTATTCAAGGCTGGTTCAATGCAAGAAAATCAATTAATGCAATACACCATATCAACAAATAAAAGGGGAAAAATCATGAGATCATCTCAGGGATGAAGAAAGGGTATTTGTAAAAATTTTAGCGTACTGGAGCTGGGAGGACTGGCTATCTTCCCGGAAGGAGGTATACTGTGATAAAGGTATTTGGATCCTAGAAAGCTTCTCTCAGTCCCTAGCCTGTTTCTTCAAAAACAAAAACAGAGAAATGAAGGGGAAAATAAGAGAATACATCAAAGCAAAAGCTTTGCAAAACATCTGCAGACTCAGAACACTGAGACCTGTGGTTTATGATGGAATGTTAACGTTAGAACACTAAAGTTAGCCAAAGTTGAGAAACATCCACTTGGCCATCATTCCAGTGAAGACAGAGCAAAAACATGCTCGTTGTCCTGTAATCATTAAGCTAAAAACGAAGAAACAGGCACTCGCTGTGTCCGCATATACTGTTAGAGAATAAACATAAACAAAAAGTTATTTCTGTGCACTCCTGTTTTACTGAGAAAATAAATATGGTACTGAGCAAGCATTTGAGGCTCTTGTCCTTTGAGACATGAGTCCCCTGCTCTCATCTTAAAAGACTCTTCTGCGTGAGTGTCTTTATTTTTCAGATTCATGTTGATAAAAACATTTTGAAACATAGGAATAGAAAGAAATTTCCTCAACATGATAAAGGAAATATTTGAAAAACCCACAGCTAACAACATACTCAACAGTGAAAGACAGAAAGATTTCCCTCTAAGATCTGGAACAAGCAAGGATGCACATTGTCACCATTGTTATTCAGCATTTTATTAGGAGTTCTAGCCAGAGCAATTAGGCAAGAAAAAGCAATAAAAGACATCCTAATTGGAAAAGAAGAAGTAAAATTTTCACTGTTTGCAAATGATACAATCTTATATGTTGAAAGTCCCAGAAAATCTACAACCAAGTTATTGGAGCTAATAAATGAGTGCAGCAAAGTGGCAGGATACAAGATAAACAAACGAAAAATGAGTAGTGTTTCTATACAGTAGTAACAGCAATCTGAGGATGAAAAAAATTCCTTTATATTAGCAACCAAAAGAACAAATATCTAGGAATAAATTTAGCCAAGGACATAAAGGACCTATACACAGAAAACTGCAGAACATTGCTAAAGTAAATAGAGGAAAACCTAAATAAATGGAAGGACATAATGTGTTCATGGATTGGAAGACTAAATGTTGTTAAAACATCAATTCTATCTGAAATTATTCATAGATTCAACACAATACCAATCAAAATCCCAACAACTTACTTTGTAGAAATAGGAAAACCAATAATCAAATCTATTTGGGAAGGCAGGGTGCTGGGAATAAAAACATCTTGAGAAAGAAAAATGAAATGCGAGGTCTCACAGTATCTGATTTTAAAGCATATTACAAAGCTATGATGGTCACAATCACATGGTATTGGTATAAAGATAGGTATACCTACCAATAGAGTTTAAATGAGTTCAGAAATAGGCCCTTTCGTCTATGGACAATTATGACCAGGTGATCAAGTGCACTCAACTGGGACAGAGCAACTTCTTCAACAAATGGAACTGGGAGAACTGGATATGCATATTAAAAAGAGTGAAAGACGACCCCCTTCTCATACCTCATACAAAAAATTAACTCAAAATGGATCAAAGACCTAAACACTATAGCTAAGACCATAAAATTCTTAGAATAAAATTTAAGAAAATACCTTAAGAAACTTGTAATAAGAGATGGTTTCTAGACTTTATATTCAAAGTGCAAGCAATGAAAGAATAAATTGATAAGTGAGATCTCCTCAAAATTGAATACTTTTGTGCACCAAAGAACTCTGTTAAGAATGTAAAAAGGCAACCTACTAAATGGAGACAATATTCAGAAGCCATATATCTGATAAGGATTTAATATCCAAAATATATAAAGCCTACAACTCAACAACAAAAAGACAAACAACCCAATTAAAAAACTAACAAAAGACATGGACAGACACTTTTCCAAAGGGGAAATACAAATGGCTTAAAAAGCATATCAAAAGATGCCCAGCTTCACTATCAGGGAAGTGCAAATCAGGGAAATGCAAATCAAAACCACAGTGTGCTACCATGTTACACCTAATAGAATGGCCATTTATATATATAACAGAGAACAGTGGAGGAGAGAATGTGGAGAAATAGAAATAGGTACACTTATTCACTGTTTGTGGGAATTTACTCTGGAAGGTAGTTTAGTGGTTCCTCAGAAAGCTAAGTATAGAATTGCCATATGATACAGCAATCTCATTGTAGGTTTATACTTGGAGGAACTGAAACTTGGTACACGAGCATACATTTTTACACTGATGTTTACAGTGACATTATTCCTTTTTGCCAATAGATGGAAACAGCTCAAATGTCTGTCAAGGGTAAAGTGGATAAACAAATTGTGGTATATACAGATGATGGAATATTATGCAGCTATAAGACAGAATCAAGTCAATGTTGCATGCAACAACATAGATAAACCTTGAAGACATTGTGTTGAGTGAAATAAGCCAGAAACAAAATGACGAATACTGTATGGTTTAATATGAACTGACTTTAATAAGCAAACTCTGAGAATTAAATTAGAGAGTACAGGTATCAGGAGATAGAAAGAAGGTAGAGATTGGGCAATCAGTGCTTAAGGATTACAAGATATTCTATAAGGTTAATTATAAAGATTTGTAAATAGATAGCACAATACTGTGTGAGGATAGCACAATACTGTAAGTGCAGTTAACAAGGCCTAGTGTGAGTGTGGTTGAAAATGGAAGGTTAGAGTTGTGTATGTCGTAGGAAGATAAACTAGAGTAAACACTGAGGCTGTAAAACTTAGCAAAACCTGGAGAGGACAATGATTATGGTTAATTGTACAAATACAAGAAAGGTTTTAATCAACAAGAACAAATATACGTCATTATTAGAAGGTTTTAAAAATGGGATGGTATATGGAAAAATACAATTAATGCAAACTAAGGTCTATTGTTAACTGTAACATTGTAATATTTTTCATTAATTGTAACAAAGGCAATATGCCAAAGCTAAATGCAAGTAAGAGGGATATATAATGGAGTGGCATTAGATTTTTTTTCCTTCTTTCTTTTTGGAAGGAATGCAAGTGTTGTCATATAGATTGCAGTGATGTATGCATAACTCTGTGACTGTACCAAGAGCCATTGGCTGTATACTTATGATGGTTTGTATGATGTGTGAATAAAACTGTTTAAAAATAAACAGAAAACTACAAGTGTTGGAAGAGGTGTGGAGAAAGGTATACCTTTTCACTGCCAGTAGGGGAGTAGAATGGTGCAGCCCTTGTGGGAGGAAGTGGAGTCATTCCTCAGGAAGCCAAGTATAGAAATCCTAAATTATTCAGTGAGCTAGTTACTAGTTGTCAACTCAGCCTAATTGAAAGCAGGAGCACCAGTATACATGGTGACATTATTTGTGATTGTCATAAAGGTAGGTGGCTGAAGGGCCTAGTGACTGATGAACTGAAGGGCAGGTGAACTGGTGTGTCTGCATACAAAAGCATTTTGTAGCTACAGAAAGGAATGAAGTAGTGAGGAATGCAATAGGATGAAAATGAACCTTGAGGAGATTATGTTGAGTGAAACAAGCCTGAAAGGAAATGCCAAATATTGCGTGGTCTCACTAATACAAGCTAACAGTAATGAGCAAATGCTGAGAGTTAAATTAGAGACTGCAGGTGTGATGGTCAAGTTGCAGTGTCAACGTGGACAACTGATGATGCTTCATTGTCTGATCAGGCGACCCTGCCCTGACTTTGTGGAAAGAATATTTCATGGCTGGTTAATGAACCAGAAGGCTGGTGAATTAAATCATCACTCAGTTGATTGCATCTTTGGCTGATTACATCTGCTATCAACTAAGGTGCGTCTCCCAACCATAAGATAATCCAATCAGTTGAAGGCTGTTAAGGAAGAAGAGAGACCATTAAACTGCCTCTTCAGCCAGCTAGCTTCTCCTGTGTGGTTCATTCAGACCCTTCATTGGTGCTACCAGCTTCATAGCCTGCCCTACAGATTTCTTACTCTTCCATTCCCACAATTGCATGAGACAACTTTATAAACCTGATACTTACAGAAATCTCCCATTGCTACTGTTTCCCTAGGGAACCCTGACTAACAGAGCTTGGTACTGGGAGTAGTTCTTGATAAAGTGAATTTTTAAAATGAGGCTTTACAATTGATTTTTTACTCTGATTAGACTCAGAGGTATGAATGTCTCTGTTTCCAATAATCAAGATGACACTGACAGGCCGTGGGGTGAGCTGGTAAGAGAAATACTGAAAATATCACCAGTAGATTCTGCTAATTGCACACTTACATAAAACAAGGCTCTGGGTGAGGGTGTTTTTGACACTGTAAAGGAGCTTTGTGGAGTTTAGGGCTGTAATGAAATATGCTGGATAAAGTGATGAGCAAAAAGGATGAGCTGAAGGCTTTAAACTTGCAACTTAAGTGCTGTATGAAAGATGTAAAAATGTCCATGTTTGCCCTGAAAGAAAATCTTATTTTCTGTGGTTGCAGACTTGAAATCTCTGAAAACCAGACATGTAACCTCATTCTGTAAGTAGCCGATTTACAATGTAAGCTAAAATCTCAACCTTGCATCCTGTCTGCTGTTAAAGTAAGAGCTTTGATTGGAAAAGAATGGGATCCTAAATCTTGGGATGGGGACACATGGCTTGATAATGATGGCAATGGGGACATGGGAACTTTGGATTCTTTTACTCCTTTGCTAGATAGACATGTAATGATCTGTCTTGAGTAAACAGCCACCCAATCTCGAGTCTGCCTTAAGGATAGTGCTTCCTAACTTCCAACATGCCTTGAAGAAACAGCTTCTAGGGCTCTAGTCAGGCCAGCACAGTCTTCCACCTAACCTCTACCTAAAGATATTAACCCTTCAGGGCCTGATAAACCTATAACCATGTCCCCTGGGGAATCATCCTACACACCTCTGTGTGGAACGGTTAATCCTGTTTCACCAGATGAAACTGCAATGGAATATCCTGAGGTAACTGGGTTGAAAGACACAACTAATAATTATCATGATCCACCCACAAGACCTCTCTTTATCTCCAGTTCTTTAACTAGACCCAACTCAAAACAGGCCCTGCAAATGATGTAAAAAGTGTTACCCATGAAGAGGTATGCTATACTCCAAAAGTATGGCATGAGCTTTCTAATCTAAATGGACAGAAATCAGAAGAATATGTGTGGAAGTGGATATTAAGGGTGTTTGATAATGATGGAAGGAATACAAAGTTAGATCAAGCTGAATTTATTGATATGGGTCTACTAAGCAGAGATTCTGCACTAAGCAGAGATTCTGCTGTAGCTCGAGGGTTTAGAAGGAGCACTAACAGTTTGTTTGGGTGGTTGGGTGAAACATGGATCCAAAGGTGGCTGACATTACTTGAGGTTGAAATGCCAAAACTGCCCTGGTCAAATGTTGATGTGGGGATCCAGAGTCTAAGAGATATTGGAATGTTAAACTGGATAAATCAAAGAAGATATGCTCATATACCCCAAGAATACCCAGAGGACACATCTTCACCAAGACTTTGAGAAAAAATTTGTGAGACTAGCTCCATCATCCCTGAAAGACTCTGTAGTCACCCTTCACCATAGGTCAGACATTACTGTGGAAATTGTCACTGAGCTGGAATCCTTGAACTAATGGGGAGATAAGATTCCAAGTTGGCAGAAGCCATGTGGTGACAGTTAATAACCATAAACAGTGTGGACACGGTCATGATAATGGACAGTAGACTCAAAGCAGCAGTCAAAACAATCTGATTCATAGAGTGTTGTGGCACTAGCTAGTAGGCCATGGGGTATATAGAAGTGAAATAGATGTACAGTCTACTACATTCCTTCTTAACCTGCATAAATATAAGAATTCTAGATTAAGTGAACAGAAATCTTACTTGAATTACAAAAGCAGAGAGTCATGGCCCCTAGTCAATTCGCAGAGTTGAGACAGTTTACAGGCCCAGAGCCCCTTGAATAAGAGGAGAGCTGTGCACCCTTGGGGAAAGACTCTGTTACGATGCCCAAAATTTACACTCTTAATCTTCCTCCCAGCCTACCCCAAGGAGATCAACAACCTTTTATCAGGGTAACTGTGCACTTTGGAAAAGGAAATGATAAGATATTTCAGGCAATTTTTGACACTGGCTAAGATGTGACACTAATTAGAGGAGACCTGAAACATTACTCTGGTCCACCAACCAGAGTAGGGGTTTATGGAGGTCAGGAGACAGATGGAGTTTTAGCTGAGGTCTGTCTCGCAGTAGGTCTAGTGTGTTCCCAGACCCATTCTATGATCATTTCCCCAGTTCCAGAATGCATAATTGGAATTGACATACACAGCAACTGGCAGAATCCCCACATTGGTTCTATGATATGTGGAGTGAGGGCCATTATGGTAGGAGAGGCCAAGTGGTAGCCACTAGAACTGCTCCTACCTAGCAAAATTGTGAATCAGAAGGAATACTGGATTCCAGGAGGAGTTGCAGAGATTAATGCCACTCTTAAGGACTTGAATGTGGTAGGGGTGGTGATACCACCAGAATCCCCATATAATTCTCATATTTGGCTTGTGCAGAAAACAGTTCATTCTTGGAGGATGACAGTGGATTATTGTAAACTTAACCTGGCGATGACTCCAATTATAGCTGCTGTTCCAGCTGCAGTATCCCCTCTAAGGTGAAGGATAAGGACTATTATGTTAGGAAAGGCCAAGTGGAAGCCACTAGAACTGCCCATATCTAGCAAAATAGTAAATCACAAACAATACCATATTCCTGGAGGGACTGCATTGATTACTGCCACTCTTAGGGACTTGAAGGATGCAGGGGTGGTGATTCCCACCACATCCCCATTCAACCTTCCTATTTCACCAATGCAGAAAGCAGATGGGCCTCAGACAGTGGATTATTGTAAACCTAACCAGGTGGTCACTCAATTACTGATTTTCCTGCTGTGGTATCATTGTTTGGGCAAACAAGACATTGCCTGGTACCTAGTATGTGATTATTGATCTGGGAAATGCTTTTTTTTTTCAATAGCTGTTTGTAAATATCACCACAAATGGTTTGCATTCAACTGGCAAGGAGAACAGAATAGCTTAACTCTCTTGCTTTTGGGGTGTATCAACTCTCCTGCCCTATGTCACAATCTTGTCCACAGGGACCTTATCATCCCCCCCATAAGACATCACATCCATTCTATTGTTAATATCATGTTGATTGGACCAAGTGATGAAGAAGCAGCAACTACTCTAGATTTATTGGAAAGGCATTTGTGTGTCAGAGGATGGCATATAAATCCATCACAAACACAGGCATCTTCCTCCTCAGTGAAAATTTTAGGTGTCTTGTGTTGTAGGGAATGTTGAGATATCCCTTCTAAGGTGAAATATAATCTCATGCAGTGGCTCCTCCTACAACCAAAAAGAGGCACAAGACCTACTTGGCCACTTTGGATTTTGGAGACAGCATATTCCTCATTTGGGTGTGCTACTCAGGCCCATTTACCAAGTAATCAGTAAAGCTGCTACTTTGTAGTCTGGACCAGAACAAGAGGAGATTCTGCAACATGTCCAGGCTGCTGTGCAAGCTGCTCTGCCACTTGGACCATATGATCCAACAAATCCAAAATTTCTGGAAGTGTCAGTAGCAAAAAAAGATACTGTCTGGGACCTTTGGCAGGCCCCAAATGAGAATCATTATGCATACTGTCAGGATTTTGGAACAAAGTTTTACTGTACATTGCAGATAAATACTCTCCTTTTGGGAAACAGTTTTTAGACTGATACTTGGCCTTAGTAGAGACTGAACGCTTAACCATTGGCCACCAAGTCACCATGAGACCTGAGTTGCCAATCATAAGCTGGGTGTTGTCTGACCCACCAACCCATTAAGTTTGATGTGCACAACAGCACGCCATCCTAAAATGGAAAGGGTACGTTAGCGATAGAGCTCAAGCAGATCCTGAAGGCACAAGTAAGTTACTGAAGAAGTGGCCCAAATGCCCATGACTCCCACTCCTGCCACATTATCTTCTCTTTCTGAGACTAGAGCTATGGCCTCTTGGGGAGTTCCTCAAAGTCAGCTGATGGAGGAAGAAAAAACCCAGGTCTGCTTTACAGGTGGTTCTCTACCATGTGCAGGGAGCACTCAGAAGTGGAAGCTGAAGTACCACAACCTATTCTGGGATATCCTTAAAGGACGGTGGTGGGGGAAAATTCTCCCAGTGGGTGAAACTTCAAGCAGTGCACCTGGTTTTTGATTTTGCTTAGAAGGAGAACTGGCCAGAGGTGTTGTATGCTGACTCATGGGCTGTTGCTAATGGTTTGCCTTTGTGCTCAGGGACTTGGAAGGAGCATGGTTGGAAAATTGGTGACAAAGATGATTGGGAAGATGTATGTGGATTGACTTTCTGAGTGGGAAAAGAACATGAAGATATTTGTGTCCCATGTGAATGCTCAGCAGAGGAAGGTTTTATTAATCAAGTGGATAAGACGATCTGTCTTGTGGATATAAGTCATCTGCTTTCCTCTGCAACAACCTAATCTATGCAGGACTACCAATAACCCAGAAACTTCAGGACTGAATGTTTGGGTCGCCCCATCTGTCAAAAAACCATAGCCAGCTGCAGTGCTTGCTAAGGGTAAAGGGAATGTGGAAATGGTAGCAGAAGAAGGTAGTGGTAAATATGAACTATGATCACATGACCAGTTACAAGAATGAGATTGTGACTGCATGAATATTTCCTCTCTGTTTTGTTATAATAAAGTTCACATTTGTACATAAGCAAATGTCTTGTTTTCCTTTCATCACATGACACGAAGTTGTATTATTCATGTTATAGTATTTAAGTCATAGGTTATGAAGTTTAAGAGTAAATGTTGCCTAAGGATTTGCACCCTATTCTGGAGAGATGTAGTGTATTTCCAGATGTACACACAGGACAGTTGAGTACTGTTAGGTGAAATATATGTCTGCTATTTTGTTTTATTTTGAAATTAATTGTATTTCAGTGTGATGTATATAGCTTTCCACATTACCAAGGGGTTGACTGTGATGGTTAGGTTCTGTTGTCAACTTGACCAAATGATTATGCTTATTTGTCTGTTCATGCAAGCACTGTCCTGACCACTGCTGCAAGGCCATTTCATGGCTGGTTGATGAGCCAGAAGGCTGGTGTATTAAATCATTTGTCAGTTGATTGCATCTGTGGCTGATAACATCTGTTAACAACTAAGGTGTGTCTTTCACAATGAGATAATTCAAGTTGAAGGTTTTTAAGGAAGAAGAGAGACTCTTTCAGTGCTTCTTCAGCCAGTGATCCTCTCCTATGAAGTTCATCCAGACACTTCACTGGAACTGACAGCTTCACAGTCTGCCCATGGATTCTGGATGCTTCCATTCCTATGGTTGTGTGAGACACTTTTATAATTCTCATATTTAAAGAGATCTCCTGTTGCTTCTCTTTCTCTAAAGAACCCTAATACAATAGGCTATCAGGGGGCAGAAAGCAGAGATTAGGTAATCATTGCTTAAGGAGTACAGAATGTTCAAGAAAATTGATTGGAAAGGTTGTTAAATGGAGAGCACAATATCGTATGATTGTAGCAAAATACTAAATGCAATTAACAAAGCTGAGTATGAGTATGGTTGCAAAAGAAACTCTAGGCTTGTGTATGTCATCAGAAATTAAGCTAGAGGATAAAAACCAGGATTGTATAACTTAGTGAAACCTAGGGTGAACAAAAGATGGTGGTTAATAGTTGTGCTGATTTGAAAGTATGTATGTACCCTAGAAAAGCCATGTTTTAATCATAATCCCATTTTGTAAAGGCAGCTCTTTCTTTTAATCCCTATTCAGTAATGTATATTTGAAACTGTAATTAGATAATCTCTGTGGAGGTGTGACTCAATCAAGAGTGGTTGTCAAGCTGGATTAGGTGGAGACATGTCTCCACCCATTCATTCAGGTGGGTCTTGATTAGGTTAATGGAATCCTATAAAGGAGAATGACAAAAGAGAAAACCAGGAGATTTGGAGAGAGCAGAACGACATAGCCACAAGAAGTGGAGAGTCCACCAGCCAGCGACTTTTAGAAATGAAGAAGGAAAATGCCTCCCGGGGAGCTTCATGAAGGGAAACCAGGAGAGAAGACAAGCAGATGATGCTGTGTTTGCAACACGCTTTTCCAGATGAGAGAGAAACCCTGACCCTGTTCACCATGTGCCTTCTCAGATGAGAGAGAAACCCTGGACTTCATTGGCCTTCTTGAACCAAGGTATCTTTCCCTGGATGCCTTAGATTGGACATTTCTATAGACTTGTTTTAATTGGGACATTTTCTCAGGCTTAGAAGTGTAAGCTAGCAACTTATTAAATTCCCCTTTTTTAAAGCCATTCCATTTCTGGTATATTGCATTCCAGCAGCTAGCAAACTAGAACAAAAGTATAATATAAGAAAGTTCTTACACCAACTAGAACAAATATGCATCACTGTTATAAGGTGTTAATAATAGGGTGGTATATGGGAAAATATAGTTAATATAAACTAAGGTCTATAGCTAACAGTAGCATTGTAACATTATCACATTAGTCATCACAAAGGTATTGTACCAAAGCTAAAATGTCAATAACAGGGGTCCATAAGGGGTATGGGATGATTCTCTTTGGACTAAATGAGAATGTTCTCATAGTAACTTTAGTGGGGAATGCATAACTTTGTAATTATACCAAGAGCCATCTATTGTATATTTGAGATTGATGGAATGGTATCTGAATAAAACTGTTAAAATAAACAATAATATGAGGGGAAAGGGATATGGAATGTTTTAGGTTTTCTTTTTTATTTTTACTTCTGCTTTTGGATTAATGGAAATGTATTAAAATTGATTGTGGATATGAATGCAGAACTCTATAGTGATACTGTGAGCCACTGATTGTGCACCTCTGATGGATTATACGATGTGTGAATATATCTCAATAAAATTGCATTTTTAATATAAGAACAAATAAGAAAAAAAGGAAAAAGCAGTTTGTGCAGTTATATCATGTGTGTAACCATAGAAAATTTTAAAATGAAGCTTAAGCCTTTAGTTTAAAGTTTGAGCTCCTCCAGGACTGTGGGACACAGGAAAGAGAAAAAAGTAATTTGGGGAAAAAGAAAAGGAAGAATATAGTGAGCTGGCACAAGTATGAGAATTTAGGGAAGAGTAGGAGTTCAACAACTCCATCCTGGATTGGGGAGAGCCCTGGGGTGAAAAGAGGTAAAAGCAAACAGGAAGCAACCTGCGCCCAGGTTCCTTGCCCTACCTCTCCATGGTAACACTTGGGAAGCCCTGCCCTGACCTGGGTGGGTGGATTGAAGTGGAGACGGTTCACTCATTCAAACTTCACATCCAGCTCAGGGGGTTCTTCTCAAGAGTCGAGAATAAGGTCCTGCAAATTGGACCACTGCCGAGGTAAGTAGTTCTGTCAGGTGCACTCCTAATGCTCCAGATGGTAGGCCACTTTCTTCTGGTTTACATGTACAGTTAGTGCTAAAGCAGGTATTGGCACAATATGTCCTCAGAGAAAGTTCTCATTTTTGTGTGGAGCTGTTACTAGGGTGCTATTTCTTGGAGGTTATTAATCTCAAGCTCACCTTTCCTCAATTTCCTTCAACACTAACAGGCACATGAGGGTTACAGAATTATGTAGAAAGATAATATGGCCACTTTGGTAGGAAAATAATTTCCCATAGTTGTTTTTAATTTCCTCATTACTCAAATAAAAAAATGCCTGTTAATGGAAGAAGTGATTGCAAAAACTGTAAAAAGTATTTGGCTTCACAGGAGCATAAAGATTCTTTTTTGGCATGATGGAAATAGTCTGCATCTTGATTGTGGTGGTGACTACATAGGTGTATACATTTGTAAAATCTTATCAAAGTGTGTGCTTGAAAATTGTGCATTTCGTTCTTTAAATCATGCCTAAAGAAGTTGATTTACAAATGCAAATTGTTTTGGTTTGCTAAAGGTGCAGGAATACAGCACACCAGAGATGGACCAGATTTTAATAAGGGGATTTATTTAGTTACAAATTTGTAGTTCTTTAGAGGAAAGGCAGTTGACTTTTATCTGGGTTTCTCTGTCACATGGGAAGGCACATGGTGACATCAGCTGGCTTTCTCTCTTCGCTTCTGGATTCCAATGGCTTTCTCCTGGGCAATTCATTCTGCATCTCCAAATATCTGGGTGAGCTTCAAGGTATGCTGAGCCACTTGGGCTGTGGTCTGTTGAGCTCCCTTCTGACCTCTCTTTTAAGCCTCCAGCCCATTAAATTAAACATCACTCTTGTGAAAGGCACACCCCTTGGCAGACAGTGGATGTAATCAGCCATGGATGAATTTCACATGCTGGTGATTTAAGCCCACAGAAACAGAAAAATGGGGCATAATCACCTGGCCAAGTTGATACCTGAAACTAACTACCACAACATCTATGGAATTTTACTTTTCATTTTCTTCTTTCCTTTTCTTTACTGATATGTTTTAGAAATTAAAGACATTTTCATGAAAAGTTTTGATTAAAATTATTTAAATTGTAGTCTGTTCTATCTACATAATTAGTATCATTAGCATTAATAACAATTATTCTAATTAACAGTAACAAGTGTAGGAAACTAGGGCAAATAAATAAACTTGCTGAACTCCCAGAATTTAAGTGATGGAGTCAGAAATCCATGATATCACATTTATTTGTCAGGATAGTTTTGCCTTCCAAAGCCTTTGG
Source organism: Myrmecophaga tridactyla (assembly GCA_004026745.1). NCBI lineage: Eukaryota > Metazoa > Chordata > Mammalia > Pilosa > Myrmecophagidae > Myrmecophaga > Myrmecophaga tridactyla. The sequence continues at coordinate 41,708 of PVIY010004929.1, forward strand.
TGACTTAGTAGTCCACCCTTCAATACGAGTTTGAAAATATCCCTTTCCTTAGAGCACGGTATGTGGGTGCAGTGGGGGTAGAGGTGACCTGAGTGCCTGCTCACTGACATGGAAGATGTCCCTCAGAATGGGAGAGGAGGGGACGAGGATTCAGAGGATGAAATCTGCCTTTTGATTCTTGCCTGGGATTAATTGGCCATGTGGTTTTCTGTGCTCCTGACTAATTGTGCTAAATAGCTCACTAAGCAAATCCTCTAGGGATGGGAGGGAAGGGTGGAAATTTTGGACCTCTGGAGTCTGAAAGGAAGTTTTGGGCATTTGTGAATTTTGTGAAATCCCTATAAATAACTGATGGAAGAAGAAATGTTTAATTGATCTGTTCTGTCAGGGAATGTTTTGGGGGTAATAGAGTTAGTTTTAGAGATGTTTCTACCAAAGAATAATTAAAATAGTATCTCTTGTTTCTAGATATTTCTAAGAGCAGGAGTACAAACTTTACTTTTTTCCTACCAGTATCACAGCCTCCTTCATAGGATCTACTAAAGCCTTCTAGGAATGATTGGCTGTCTGTGCCATCTTCCTTCCCCATAGCTCCTGAAGCATAAAGCAAGATTGACTTGTTTTTGAAGTATAATTTGCTTTTTGTAATGCACCACACATTATTTATCTTCAAAATAAACTAGAATTGAAAAGAGAAAGTTATGGGCTCTCTATTGGATGTCATGTCGTATCTTTGCATGCAAGAAGAAAGGTAAGTTTATAGTCCAACTGATGTTTCCCTTTTCTTGCCTGAAATTTAGGAAAAGGTTTTAGAGAATTTGACATCATCTAGTTGTGTCTCTTGAGGAATATAAATTTTTGAGACAATTTCTCACAGACATGTGAAGATTCTGATGTTTTGGGCTCCTCAACTTTCACTGGGCTTTGCTTGATGCAGCCCTGTCTCAGGCCAATTTTGATTAAAACAAGAGCAAAGGGAAGGAGGTAGAGGTTGTAGCACCCTAAGATTCCTTATTTGCAGATGTTAAGGTCAGGAAAAGGAGAGGGATGCATAGTTGGATACTAATGTGGGGTGTCCAGGACCCACTGTCACACACACACATGGCCAAAAAGCACTTGAGGAGCTTTTATCTGTAGAAGGTTCTCTGCTCAGTTTTCCCCTCTGCCTTTTTCCTTGTCCTATCTCCTGATTCTTTGTTTTTCCTGGCTCTTGCTCACAGTGACACTTTTCCTTCTGGCTCTGACTCCTTCCATCTTCTCTGACCACTACCCCTTACTATTACTTCTCAAATATGCCTGTAAAATGCTGACTCTTGTCCAGGTGCTGACCATACAATGGTTTCCTTCTTTACCCATCTATGATTCTTTGCTAGTTCTGTCTGGTTGGCTGGAATCTCACATCTTCATGGCAGTTTGGGAGGGTGTTAAGAAGTTGCTGTGAGCATGAAGGCTTGAGCTGTGGTCCCAGAACCCCTGTGCTGGCTCTCAACAAACTCAGCCTCCACCAGCACCTGAGGTTCACAAAGGAGAAAAATGCTGACTTGTCTCATTTACCTAAAGATAAACTGTAGGGTGCAATGAACAAAAGATACCGAACAAAAGTGAGAGGACATAATTAGGGCTTATGTTATTTAATGAAACAATTTTTGTTGTTGAGCAGTGGTTGGTTAGTAGGGAGAGAGTTCTTTGGGGAAATCTGTGAAGGTTTCCTGAGAAGTTGCATTACTTAATGGGTACTCCTTCTATAGGTAGATATGGAGAGCTGATGCTATAGTGGAGGAAAGAGCATTCCACTGCTCTGAACCATGGAAACAATTCGGGGTTGAGAATAGATGTCCTTGAGTACAAGTGTAAGTCTTTGCTAGCACTGGAGGAAAAGTGGAAATAAGATTATGAGGAGTAAAGGGTTTTGTAAGTCGTGGTCAGTAATCCAGACATTAAATTTTAAATTGTCTTTTCCTTTTCATGAGATGGCAAGGGGATGGAAAGAGAGAGAGGAGAGAAGAGTCAAAGGTAAGAATCAATGAATTTCTGTTGTTCTTCCCTGTTTAGATGCCTAGAAGAGATATTTCAAAAAAGTCCTTTGAAAATCCACTAGATTAATTCCCAGTGACCATTAGTAAATTAAGAATCATGAAGTCTCAGCCCAAATTCTGGTATGCATAAGTTAATAATTCTCACAATAAAACAAACATAGGTATCTTGCACAAAGTACTATTTTTCTTCCACTAAATTGAGTGATATTCTATTTACAATTTGATAAGTACTAATTACTGTGTGAAATGAATTATTATATTCCATGCTTTAGGAATAAGAAAAGGATACTCTTAAAGCTGAAGGGAGAGATTTATTCTTGAGTCCACTCATTTTCAAGTTATGCCCTCAGATTTAGATATAAGCTAATTTGACTAATTTCAAGAGTCATATTAGGTGCAGAGGAGAACATCATCCAGATCTTGAGCTCTTACAAAGTTCTGCTGTCACATGGAGGCTGAGGGAACACCACTCATCCTTCTCTAGGAAGGGAAGTGTGAAGTCTGGAGACACTCATGAGTCACCTGTGGAATGAATTAGGGCCATTCTTTATTTTGTTGGAGCCACAAATAAATCACTGGGTTCTAAATCAAGGAAACAAAGACAGATGTTTTTCCTTGAGCCTGACATCTTGTGGAGGTAGGCATGTTATTACAGACAATTTCAAAAGGGAAATTTGACTAAATTCTATGAAGACAATGGTAGCTAAATCCTATTAAAGAACAGTGCCTGCTTTTTATTTTTAGTTGCTATTAAATCTTAATAAAAGTTGCTCTCCCATTTCTGTGCCTCTACATGTTCTGTATTGCCAACAGAAAACTTCAAACCTTCATAGCCTGGTTTTACAGACTCTGCCTATGAAGATAAGTTACTTTCCCAAGCTTTTCTCCTACAACTCTATAATATATATATGTCTGGCAAAGCAAGAGGTTTCATACTGATCTTTCTGATATGGCATGTACAAACCTTTGATTTCTGTTTTCTCATTCAAATCCTCTCCTTAAACTTTTCAAAACAAAGAAATTTCTACTTTCCTCTGATCATCAATTCCTGGTATTGACACTGTTCTGCAATTCTTATTGTTTTTTTCTTTATTAAAAATCTTTCCTAAAAGTCCTTCTTAGCTGCTGATCACCATGAGAAAATCAGTGTCACACAGCATGCTGATGGGATTGAAGCCACTCCACAAAGGAAATTAATGTCTAACATCATTCTGCAGCTTTGCTGTGGGTGCATGAACAGTTTGAACTCATGTTTTCCGAAATTCATAATGCCTCCTGGAAACTCAATGGCAACCACTCTTATATTGCAGGAACTGGGTAGAGCTTCATTGACAGATTTCACACAGCTTAAATTATTTAACCTTCAGAGTTACCCTGAAATGGAGAGAGTTTATTATTTCTGCTTTACAGGTGAGCACAATAAAGCATAGATATCAAGGGATTTGTTACTGTCACACCTCTCATGGACAGTGAGGTAATGCTGTATCTTGGCAGTGTGGCTTCAGGCTCTGGGCTCTGACCACCATGCTCACAAACTCCAACCAAAGTTTCCAAGATTTTCATCTCAGGGAACCTGGTGTAGAAGCCGACGCTGTCCCATTAAAGTTATAGCTTAGCTCTCATGTAATTTTAATTCCATACTGTCCAATCTCCAGGAAATTTTAAGAATTTTTACTCCTCTCTCTGAAGATCATTTCTACTCTTCTAATTCTTCTCAAATGGTATTGCCTAGAATTAATAATCCTCTACACATTTATCTTTAAACTCATAATAAGAGGTTAAGAAGAGGGAAGTATTTTCCCCATTCTTAGCAATTGCTACAGCTAATTTTTATCTGCATATGAAACAAAAGATAATCATGGTAATATGCAAGAAAACAGAACAAATATGATCATTTTGCATAATATGATACAGTGGACTAAATAACATTGAGAAAATTGACAGATTGGACTGTAAAACATAAAAACAATGACAGTAAAAAAGAAATGAAACAAAGGAAAAGCAATGCCACAATAATGAAAAAAGCAGAGGCTGAGACATATATACTGTTTATTATAAGCCAGATGCTTTTATTATTCATTTAATCTGCACATAAACCCTGACTTTATCTCATGTGGCTTGGCCAATATCATATCTAGTGAATAGTGAAACTGAGAGTTGAACTCAGGTCATCTGCCTCCAGCAAGTGAATTCTTAACACAGACACAGAACTATTTTGCTAAATTAGTATTCATCTGCAGTTTAATCACAGGATTCATAAACATGTATTGATATAAAAGAAATCATTCTCAGAATGGAAATATTTTCAGATATAAATATATAAAAGTATGAAATTTATAATAATTTTTTGTGAAATAAATATAAACATATATTTATATTATTATTAATTTAGCAAGATGGGATAACATCACAAGCAGCCTATTTTTTGCATGTCTATGAATTTTTCTAAATAATATCAATATTGAAATTTGCTCTGATTTGTAGGTAAAAATATAGGGGGATATATACACATATGCAAAATATTTGCAGAAAATTTTAGGAGGCTAAATGAGAAACAAACTAGTTACATCTAGAGAAAAGGATACCAATTCAACAGATTGAAAGAGAGATTTCTATTTTATTTTTCATCCTTCTGCTTACTTAAGGATTTCATCATAATTGTGTATTATTGAGATAAAATATAGTTAAAAAGGATACAATAACTTGCAAAATAGTATTTATAATATATCAACAACAATGAATAAAACCAATGGGGCAACAATATCAGATTTCGAAAATTATTCCAAAGTTGCTTGTAGAATTGTTGTTTATAAGAGTGAGAATTAGAAAGAACATAAATGTCACAATAATTTATGGGGAATCTAGTTTATATTTCCTTAACATTTTATTTTATGTTAAAAGGACAGGAAACATAAAATCAAATATTGATTATCATATCATTAAATTGATAATTAAATATGGAAACTTGGACAACATAAGAGGAATGCTTATAATCATTCTAAATGAAAGTCAGAATACAAAATGGTATTATATGATGATTTTAATTGCAAATGTATCTGAACAAAGTTTTGAAATAGAATAATCAAAATTCTATGTTGGAACAATGAGATTTGTTTCAAACAATGTTTTTAGAAGAAATAGCCTGGTAATTCAGGGTGAAGAGGTATAAATATATATGAGTAAAGCACAAAACTTAGTAATAGAAATATTAGAAATTGAGGTCTAGTTCACATTCAAATGTAGAGTGACCCAATATCCTTTCGTTAACCGAGTAATGGGATGGGTTCAAGGTAAAGACTAGTTCAGTCTTCCCCTGTGATGTGCAGCTCAATGCGTTACACAGACCTCTGTTATATCATGAACCCTGGGGAACCTGACCTCTTGAAACATAAGTAAAAAGTTGTCTCCATAGTTATTTGTAAAACATATTTCACCCGACATTTAAAAAGGGTATGTTATAATAGACACAGAAGTGAATAAACTGGACTGAGAATACTTTCTTCAGGAAGGATTTGTAACATTACTGCCTAAGTATATTGGAAAAGTGTCAAGTTTTAAACCGCATAGATAAGCTGCATAATGCCTACAATGCAAATGTGGATGTATGGGCATAGGTGCATGTGTAAATTTTTGTATAGATTCTTTTTAAACCTGAGAATAAGGTAGGACAAATATTTGCACTAAATTCCTCATATAAAGACCAAGTTTCAATTATTTTAAGTAACTTGGCAAGAAAACAACAAGCCCTTCATTTGTTAATCGTGGTAGGAATCAAAATTTGTGAAATATATTTCTTTTTGTTCCAAAATACTATGCCTTAGGTCAATAAAACGAGGCCCTGGATCAATTGATAAATTCACAGGAGGCCTGGTCATCTACAGATTTACAAACATTCCTGGGAAATTCTGGCACAGAAAAAAAGACAGAAGTAACAGAGTAAAGAACAGAACCAAGGAATTCAGAGTGTAGCTTACTGATCTCCCTGAGATGTCACTTCTTTTCCTGTCTTTTCTTTTCTCTGCAGATTAAATCTTTGTCAGCTGCATTCTACCTACAGCTTCTGATATGGCGATGAATAGGAGTGTGGTTGAATTCATTCTGTTGGGGTTGACCCAGGATGCTGGAAAGCAGAAAGCAATATTTGGGGTCTTCTTGATTCTTTACCTTGCAACACTTGTGGGAAATATTCTCATTGTGGTGACTATTAAGGCAAGCCGGACACTTCAGAGTCCCATGCACTACTTTTTCTTCTACCTGTCCTTTGCTGATGCTTGCTTCTCTACAACCACAGCCCCCAGGCTGATTGTGGATGCCCTTGTTCAGGAAAAGATCATTTCCTACAATGATTGCATGACCCAGGTCTTTGCATTCCATATCTTTGGGTGCATGGAGATCTTTGTGCTCATTCTCATGGCCTTTGATCGTTATGTGGCCATTTGCAAGCCCTTGCAATACACGACCATTGTAAGTCCACGAGTCTGTGGTGTATTGGTGATTCTGGCTTGGGTGGGATCTTGCATCCATTCTTCAGCACAGCTTTTCCTGGCTTTGAGATTGCCCTTCTGTGGCTCCAATGTCATTGATCACTTTTTTTGTGACTTACAGCCCTTGTTGAAACTTGCCTGCATGGATACTTATGTGATAAATTTGCTGGTTGTGTCTAATAGTGGAGCTATATGCATGGTGAGCTTCATGATATTACTTATCTCCTATATAATGATTTTATATTCCCTGAGAAACCACAGTGCAGAAGGAAGGCGGAAGGCTCTCTCCACCTGTACATCCCATTTTATTGTGGTTGTCATATTCTTTGGTCCATGTATATTCATATACACACGGCCACCAACCACATTTTCAGTGGACAAGATGGTGGCTGTGTTTTATTCAATTGGGACACCTTTGCTTAATCCTCTGATCTACACACTGAGGAATGCAGAAGTGAAAAATGCCATGAAAAAGTTATGGTGCCACAAATGAAAAATTCAACAGTTGTATAATTTATGGTGAATCTAGTTTACATTTTCTGAGCATTTTATTTTATATTATATGGACAGGAAACATAAACTATCCTTACCATGAATAATTAACAATCTGTGCATGCCTCATAATCATTTTGAAGACACTCTGATGATTCGATTGAATTCCATCAACATCTGGGCATCATCACAAGATAGTTTAGCTTTCTGTTCATATGTTTATTTAGAAAGAAGTGTTTTGACTAACAATGAATGATTGATGTGCTTATGTATGTGGTCACCAAATTCCTTTTCCAGACTTTATTCTAGTTCTTTACACAATTTATCAACATGAGTTAGTCTAGAAGAAATGGAGACTTAAAGAATCGTGTTGTTGTCTTGCCAACTTGACAGGTAGAGAAGATGGCCTAAGAAGATACTACTTTAGGAAATTTTGTCTAAGTGTGCCTCACTGGGGACCCTGTACAGATAGACACTCAATCTTCACAATGATTTGGGAAATTAAGAGCCAATCTAGACTTTCTCTGAAATAGCTTGAACATCATGTGGAGGAAGACCCTGGCTTTTGGATGCCTTAACCAGTATCAGCCATTTACCTGCCCTCCTGAGACTTTCATACTGCTTCATACGTAAAGGAAGGAGGAAATGAGAGCATTTGTCAGCTGGAATAAGCAGAAACAGGGCTAGAGAATAATAGGTAACTAAGAAAGAAAAATTTAAAAAAAATAATGGTTTTTCTGCCGGGGAGAGTAGGAAATTTATCTTCCTTATATTTCAGAAATCACATTGTACCTATGATCACATTTGCTAGAAAAAATGAAGTTTCAAAATATTTCTACTCTCAGCCCCTACTTGATATCCACCTAAAAGGTAACAGGAAGGATGAAATACACATGGTTTTGACCCTAATACAAACTCTATCCCTATTTCAGAGTTTGTGGAAATACTGAAGAATTGAAAATTCATCTCTACTATTTCTCAAACTTTGACCTATTAGTTTTATATGGGAATGTTTTATAATGAACACTTCCATGTGCAAGGTAACATAATCTATACGTATTACATGGAAATGCACACACCACCTCACTTCATCATAATCAAGTAATGACATGCTTTATCAGGACTCGAATTATTCCAATTACATTGGCACTAGGAACCACTACTGTAAGTGATACAGGCTAATGAGGAGAAGACAAGATGAACTTCACAAGTAAATAAACACTTTAGTCACCTGAAGACAAAATGTCATCACCTCATTCCAAAGTTCCCAGTAATTGAGATACTGTATAGAAAACTGGTGATATAATAAATATTTAAGTCTTAAAGAGGATATTTTTCAGAGCTCTCAGTATCATATTCAAAGCTGGCAATTTTGCCTCATATGCCTCCAAATGAATACTCACAATTTTCAAAATTTGTCTTAGAGTTCTGTTTTTAAAAGACTTGACTCTAATCCCATAAAGAATATATTTAAGTATATTCGGTTCTTATGTAAGCAAGACTTAATCAAAATAAAACTTTAATTCCCATTTTCTGGTTCCCCTTCAGACTTAATAGGGTAGAAGATAGTCTTTGTCTGTCTCTGAATCAAAGTTGAGTGCCTCATGAATAATCTTGGATCACACTTATTATTTCATATCCATGGGTCTAGTCTAAATTTGTGTTCTAACATGTTATTATACAAGAAACATTAAATCAGGAATAATTGTATCAATAGTGGATTTCAAGAGTATTTATTTTAATTTAAAATGTGGCTGTACATTATTCCAACTGTAGAATCATTTGTTTGCACACACAAAAAGTACATTTTGGTACAAAAACCTTCTAAAATTGAATCTTAGCTCTAAATACAGAAAATGTCAAAGTGAATTACACTATAATATCTGAGTGAATTATCCTATGATACATGATATTAGAGCTCTAAGGGTGATGTTTTGAAAAGGGAATGGGAAAAGAGCAAAGGGAAACTACCAGAAGCATAGTAAATGAGGGAAGGAAAGGAAGTCTGGAAACCAGTCCATGATGGTGTAGGACCATATAAGGCACATCATAAAACTTCCAAGTCATCAATTATAAAATGCTTTATGATTTATTTAGATAGTGAGAGGAGCCATTTTCAATTACTCCATCTCTGCATGCATGTCTGAGATGTCAGGCCCCAAAAGATCCACAGTATTCTTTAAAGAATCACCACAAATTGAAAAAATAGAGTAGCTTAGTTTTCAACGAATTATAGTACCTGTTACTTCAAATAACCAAAATGGACATGTAAACAAGGGGCTATCTATCTATACAGGACAATGGGGTTCTACAGGATCTCTCTGCACTGTCCACTACACCAGGTGTCAGGGTACAGAATCTGACTGCAGCCCTGGAGCTATGTAAATATTTGAAGAAGTTGATGGGGCTAAGGAATTAAAGCTGGTTTTTTATCCTAAGTGTTTCCTATCTGGCAGTTTAGCCTGCAGTAGAAAAACATTAGATACATGTGAATGAAAATACATGTGTGTTAATAAAAAATATCATTTTAGGCCAATTCTCAGCATAGACTACCCAATAATGGGATGATTTAAGGCTTATAATAGTAAAAAGCTAAATCTATGATAATTCCAAGAATTCTGAGACATTAGAATCCCTTATCCTTAAACAATCTTTTGGATGCAAATATCTGTGGAATTGTTTTCAATTAGAAGGTACCAAATCCCACTCAGATCCTATAGTTTCACATTTCTTTCATTTTTTCATTAAAAAAAAACAAGACATAGAAAGGAGTTATGGGAAAATGGTGGAATAGGATAGGTCAAGTTCAACCCTGCTGTAAGGAACAGATAGAGAAGGGATGGGAGGGCAACTGAAATGGCAATTCCTGGGTGTAAGTGACCTGGGAGAGATGCCTGCACCACATAGGGTGGCCCTGATTGCAAAAACTGAGTTGCTGAGAAGCAGAGAAACAGAGACCATCCAGTTGGGACAAACAGCTTAACATGGAAATGTGGAGCCCTCAGGAGTGCACAGAGAGACGACCAGGAAGTAAGCCAAGCCATGTTCCTTGAATGCGCTAACCTCACCAGAGCAGCCCTTCCACTTGCGACTCAACCTACACCCCACACACCTGAACTCCATCACCTGCCCCCTCCCCATGCTCCAAGCACTCCCACCACACTAACCCCTCATGTGCATACCCACCCCCACCCCCACCCCAAGTGTGCACACGCCTGCCCCAGCCAAACACAATTCTCCTGCAAAAGTGCAGCCTTGACCCGCCCCTCCTGAGCCAAATCTCCCTGTCTCTGCCCCCTCTAGGCTATTGCCAATGCATAAAGGTTGCAGGTGCTTACCTTCACATGCAGGCTATACCTGCCCCCAGTGCATACAGTCATGCAAACCCACCCCGCCCCCAAGTTCTGTTCACTTGTACATCAGTTTACAGGCCTCCCAGATCTGCAAACATACATGGTCCCCAGTCACACACCACAGCTCTGGGAAAGTGCTGACCTGTGCAGCCAGGCCACATCTGTTCCAAGCCCACATAGGCACAACATTGACCCACTGCCCTGAGCTCTGCACATGCTCACAAAGGGCCACATGCCCCAGACCAGCACAGATCAGTGCCCTGCACCCAGATCCATGCACCCACACAGCCACATTGTCACTGCTGCTAGGCACCCACACTCACGGGCATCAATATAGCATCACTAACCTGTACCTATACTTGTGCTGCAATGCATCACCACACTGTTATGCCCCGTTCCACACCCTGCATCCTGTTCCACATCCATCCCATAAATACAAAGCTTTAGACAACTGAAGGAAATCAACTTCCAAAGTAAAGCAATCAAGATATTTGCATGCCATGAAGACAACAAAAGATCACTAAGCATATCATGATGCAGACAGATATAGCCCAGCCTAATGACCAAATTAAAGCAACAAGAAGACACTGACATTGAAACAACTAATCAAAGATGTTCATATAACTCTACTAAATAAAATAAATGGAATGGCTAATGACATAAAGGAGATAAAGAAGACACTAGAAGAACATAAAGAGGAATTTGAAAGAGTAAAAAGACAAATAACAGATATCACAGAGATTAAAGATTCTGGAGACCAAATAAAAAACATACTAGAGACACACAACAGCAGATTTGAAGAGGCAAAAGAAAGAACAAGTGAACTAGAGGATAGGACAACTGATTTCAAAGAAACAAAAGAGCAAATGACAAAAAAGATGGAAAAAATTTAATCAGATCTCAGGGAAATGATAGACAAAACAAAGCGCACAAATATAAGAATCATTGGTGTCCCAGAAGGGGAAGAAAAAAGTAAAGGGCTAGGAAGAGTAGTTGTAGATATGATTGAGGAAAAGCTCCCAGCCCTTGTAAAAGAAATAAATACATGTCAAAGAAGCTCAACAAACTCCAATAGAATGAATCCAAATAGGCCTTTCCCAAGACACATAATAATCAGCCTGTCAAATGTTGAAGAGAAGCAGAAAATCCTGAAAGTGACAAGAGAGAAAAATCTACTATATACAAGGGAAACCACATAAGACTGAGCTCAGACTACTCAACTGGCACTGTGGAGGTGAGAAGGTAGAGGTATGTTATATTTAAGATCCTGAAAGAGAAAGACTTCCAGCCAAGAATTCTGTATCCAGCTAAATTGTCCTTCAAAACCAAGGGTGAGATTAAAATTTTTCACAGCCAAACAAATCATGAAAGAATTTGTCAATAAGAAAGTGGCCCTACAAAAAATACTACAGGGATTTCTGCCAGTTGAAAGCAAAAGGACAGGAGAAGGAGGTCTGGAGGTGGGCACAGAGTTGAAGAGTACCAGTATGGTTAACTTAAAGGATAAAAAAGAGAAAGAAGGGAAAGAATATATAGATCTGACAAATAAAATAAAAAAGACAGGATGGCGGATTCAAGAAATGCCTTTTCAGGAATAACTTTGAATGTTAACAGACCAAACTTACCAGTTAAAAGATACAGATTGGCAAAATGGATTGATAAATATAACCCAGCTATATGCTGCTTGCAAGAGACTCATCTTAGACACAAGAATACAAATAGACTGAAAGTGAAAGGATGGAAAAAGGTGTTCCATGCAAGTTGTAACCAAAAGAAAGCAGGAGTAGCTATACTATTATCGGACAAAATAGACTTTAAATGCAAGAACAATATAAGAGACAAAGAAGGACACTATATATTAATAAAAGGGACAATTAGCCAAGAAGAAATAACAATCATAAATATTTATGCTCCCAATCAAGAACTTCCAAAGTGCATGAGACAGACATTGGCAAAACTGAAGAGACCAATAGATTTTTTCAAGAATAATAATAGGAGACTTGAATACACCACTCTTCTCTATAGATAGAACAATGAGACAGAGAATCAACAAGGAAATGTAGAAGGACATATATAAGTCACTACATCCCAAAACACCAGGATAAACATTCTTCTTTAGTGCTCATGGAATATTCTCCAGGATAGATCATATGGTGGGACACAAAACAAGTCTCTATGAATTTAAAAACACTGAAATTATTCAAAGCAATTCTCTGATTACAATGGAATGAAGCTGAATATCAACAACTACCAAAGAACGAGAACTTTCACAAATATATGGAGATTAAATAACACACTCTTAAACACCAGTGGGTCAAAGAAGAAATTGCTAGAGAAGTCAGTAGGTATCTGGAGATGAATGAAAATGAGAATACAACATATCAGAACTTATGGGATGTGTCAAAGGCTGTGCTGAGAGGGAAATTTATTGCCCCAAATGCCTATATTTTTTAAAAAACAAGAGTGCAAAAATTGAGAACTTAACTGCTCACTTGGAAGAACTTAAGAAATAACAGCAAACTAACCCCAAAGCAAATAGAAGATAAGAAATAATGAAAGTTAAAGCAGAGTTAAATGAATTGGATAGCAAAAGAACAATAGAAAGAATCAATAAAGCCAAAAGTTGGTTCTTTGGGAAAATCAATAAAATTGATGGGCCTTTAGCAAGACTGACAAAGAATAAAAGAGAGAGGATGTAAATAGGCAAAAATCAGAAATGAGAAGGGGTGAATTACCACAGACCCTGAAGAAATAAAGGAAATCATAAGAGGATACTATGAACAGCTATATGTCACAAAATTAAACAACTTAGATGAAATGGACAAATTCCTGTAATCATGAAAACAAACTCCACTGACTCAGGAAGAAATAGAAGATCTCAACAAACCAATCACAAGTAAAGAGATTCAATCAATCATCAAAACTCTTTCTTCAAAAATAGCCCAGAGCCAGATACCTTCACCAGGGAATTTTATCAAACATTCCCAAAAGAACTAACACCAATCCTGCTCAAACTTTTCAAAAAAATCGAGATAAAAGGAACACTGCCTAACTCATTTTATGAAGGTAACATCATTTTGATACCAAAGCTGGGTAAAGATGCTATAAGAAAGGAAAACTATAGGCCAATCTTCCTAATGAACATAGATGCAAAAATTCTCAACAATATACTAGCAAATCGAATCCAACAACATACAAAAGGAATTATAAACCAAAACCAAGTGGGGTTTATACCAGGAATGCAAGGATGGTTCAACTAGAGAAAATCAATTAATGCAATACAACGCATTAACAAATTAAAAGGGGAAAATCACATGATCATCTCAATTGATGTTGAAAAAGCATTCAATATAATTCAACAATTCAAACACTTCAAAAGATAGAAATCAAAGGTAACTTCCTCAATATGATAAAGGACATATATGAAAAACTGACAGCCAGCCTTGTACTCAATGAACAGAGACTGAAATCTTCCCCCTAAGATAAGGAATGAGACAAGGATGCCCTCTTTCACCACAATTATTCAACATTGTACCAAAAGTTCTAGCTAGAGCAATCAGGCAGAACAAAGAAATAAAAGGCATCCAAACTGGAAGGAAGAAGTAAAACTTTCATTCTTTGCAGATGACCTGATTTAATACTTGGAAAATTCTGAGAAATCTAAAACAAAGTTACTTGAGCTAACAAACAAATTCAGCAAGATGGCTGGATATAAAATCAATGTGCAAAAATCAGTTACATTTCTATGCACAGCAAAGACCTAACTGAGGAGTCAGTTAAGAAAAAAATTCCATTCAAAATAACAACGAGGGTTGTAAAGGACTTGAACACAGAAAATTACATATCATTGCTGAAAGAAATCAAAGAAGAACTAAATAGTTGGAAAGACATTCCTTGCTCATGGATAAGAAGGTTAAATATAGTTAAGATGTCAAATCTACCCAAATTGATCTACAGATTCAATGCAGTACCACTGAAAACTCCAACAATCTACTTTGAAAACTTGGAAACACTAGTTACCAAATTCATCAGGAAGGGAAAGACTGAAAAGCTAAAAGCATCCTAAAAAAAGAACAAAGTGGGAGGATTAACACTTCCTGACTTTAAAATTGATTATAAAGTCACAGTGCTCACAAACAGCATGGTACTGTTACAAAGATAGAGGTATTGACCAATGGAATCAAATTGAGAGTGCAGAAATAGACCTCCAAATCTATGGTCAACTGATTTTTGACAAGGCCCCCAAATCGACTGAACTGAAATAAAATAATGTTTTCAAAAAATAGGAGAATGGGATATCAATAGCCAAAAAAAAAGAAGAAGAAAGAGACCCTGTACCTTACACCCTATACAAAAATTAACTCAAAGTAGATCAAACACCTACATATTAGAACTAACACCATAAAGCTTCCAGAAGAAAATGTAGGGAAACATCTTTAAGACCTAGTAAAAAGAGGTAGCTTTCTGAAATTTACACCCCAAAGCACAAGCAACAAAAGAAAAAATAGGTAAATTGGAACTCCTCAAAATCAAATGCTTCTGCACCTCAAAAAGCTTTCTCAAAAAGTTGAAGATGTGGCCAACTCAATGGGAGAAAATACTGGAAAATCACACATTGGCCAAAGGTTTGATATCCTGTATACATAAAGAAATCATACAACTCAAGAGCAAAAGAACAAACAACCCAATTATAAAATGGGCTAATTATATGAATATGCATTTTCCTGAAGAGCAAATAGAGGTGGCTCAAAAGCACATGAAGAGATGCTCATTTTAATTGGCTATAAGGGAAGTTCAGATCAAAACTACAGTGAGATACCACCTTGCACTTATAAGAATGGCTGCTATTAAACCAACACTAAACTACAAATGTTGGAGAGAAGGTGGAGAAATTGTGACATATCTACAGTGCTTGTGGGAATGTATAATGGTGCCACCGCTATGGAAGACTGTTTGGTGGTTCCTTAGGAAACTAAATATTGAGTTGTCCTATGACCCAGCAATAGCACTATTCAGTATATACCCAGAAGAACTGAAAGCAATGACACAAAGAGACATTTGCACTTCAGTGTTCATAACAGCATTATTCACAATTGCCAAAAGATGGAAACAATCCAAATGCCCATCAACAGATGAGTGGATTAACAAAATGTGGTATATATATATGATGGAATATTATGCACTGTTAAGATGAAATGACGTCCTGAAGCACATGACAAGATGGATGAGCCTTGAGGACATAGTGTTGTGTGAAATAAGCCTGACACAAAAGGATAGATACTGTGTGACTTCACTTTTATGACCTTAGGTAAAGGGAAAATTAGATGCTTATAATATAGAATATAGGGGACTTAGAGATACATAGAAGCTAGAGATGGGTGAACAGTTAGCTAATGAGGTTGAACTGAAATGTAAGGGAATAGATAGAAGTGAAGGCAGTTCACTAGTGGGTCTGTAAGTAATATTACCATATTGAAGTTGAAAATCATTCAGATGGGTTGTACAGATCTATGTGTCCCATTGATCAACACTACAAATACAAGTAAGTTCTTGCATGAACTACTTCAAAGGTATGACTCTTGTACAAAGAGTGTTAAAGACCAGGGTACAGGGGGAAAACTGCTATTGTATGCAATGGGCTGTGTTTAACAGGAAAACATCAACAGTATCACAGCAACAGCAGAGACAAATAGTTGGGGGAGGGACAAGTGTTAAGGGGAGGTTTAGATTTCTTATTTGGTGAGGGTGTGTTTGTTGCTTATCTTTTTCTTGGAAACAAAGAAATTTTCTAAAATTGAGAGTGTTCATGGACTGTGGATGTTGAGCATTATACATGGTGCCTAATGAATGCAGGTGGCTGAAGGACGTACTGAATGAGAAGTAGATTGGTGAACGATGATGTATACGTATGATTGACTATTCAGTTGCTACAAAGAGAAATGAAGTTATGAGACATACAATATTGCGAATAAATGTGTGGGACATTTGGTGAGGCAAAATAAGCTAGAAATGAAAGAATATTTATTGTATGATCTCCTTTAGAAACTGGTCATAAGAAAACAGGGGTCTAGATTGCAAGCTCTTATAATAGTCACATTTAGACCTGAGTGGCAATTATTATTTCTGGATTTTGAGAGGCTGTTTTATATATGTATAACCTGACATTTAGAGAGAAGAACAAAGATGATCTAGTTGGGACTGTGGTAATTCAGAACACAAGAGTAAGGAGGCATTGTCTATATTTTAGAACCACACACACTCTTTGAAACCAAGGGAAGAAGGGCTTATTTTGTCCAGAACCTAAATTATCTGTAGCACATAATCCAACTCAATCTGTTTGGTTAGCTCATTTGAACAATTGAAACAGAGAGAGCCCAGAATGAGAATGAAGGTCTTTAATCCTGTATAGCTTAATGTAATGCCTGGATACATCCTAGAATTTATTAAGCAGATAATCAAAAAGTATTGGCAAAGTCTCTTGAGGGATGGGAGAAAAAATATTGAACTGTTAAACTTTACTATCAGGGAAGCCTCTGATACTGTATCAAACATGAGGGACACCCAAAACAATAGGCCAAGCCCTTCATCTTGAGGCTTTCTCTTGTGAAGCTTATGTAAGTAGCAGGGAAGCTTAGCCTACCTATAGATGTGCCTTAGAGTCACCTCCGGAGGACCTCTTTCATTGCTCACATGTGGCCTCACTTTCTCTAAGCCCAACTCTGCAAGTGAAAGCATTGCCCTCCCCCCTACATGGGGCATGACATCCAGAGGTGAAAGTCTCCTTGGTGGCATGGGAGATGACTCCCAGGGATGAGTCCAGCCCCGGCACTGTGGGATCCACAATACCATCCTGACAAAAATTGGGAAAAGAGGTATATCAAGTAAGGTATGAGTGATTGAGGGAGTTCAAATAGAGTTGAGATAGTACTCTGGAGGTCACTCTTAGGCAAGCTTCAGTTAGATATTGCTACTTATCATAACTTGCTAAATTCCAACCAAAATTATTCCAGCCAATCCTAAAGAACACCTAGGGCATTATATCAGATTCTACAAAGTTCCCATGCACTAGAGCAACTTTCCAGAAACCTACAACCTCCAGATGGGTCCCTGGACCAGATAAGTCCTGAAATCTAGAGGGCCCAGCCTCTCCAGAACATCAGCTAATTCCATCTCCCTACCCTATATTATTGACAGCCCCTTCCAACATGAAAAAGTTATAGCCCAAATACTCCTAAAGAGAAGGATAGAAAGATAAAAGGTGATGGTGGAGTTATACAGAGAAGGTAGGGTTTAACAAATGAATATGAATGCTGAATCTTTATATTGATATTTCTTTTAGTCTCCAGTATCTTAGAGCAACTGCAAGTAAAGATCTAAAATTGTGGAATTACAACCGATACCCAACTCTGAAATCTGTTCTACAGTTCATTGTTGTGCGGTGCTTTGAAATGTATTGTTTTTTTGTATATATGTTATTTTTCACAAAAAGGAAATAAGAAGTCGATTGTGATGATAAAAATATATTTATTCCTTCTAGCCTCTTATATTCTGTAGCAACTAGAAGAAAAAATCTGAGAGGATGGTATGGTAGTCCATGACAAACTGTGGGATCTATCCTGTAACTACTTGTTGAAGGGTGCTTTGAAAACTATTGCTTTTTTCTTGCTTTGCTTTTATATATGTTATATTATAAAATAAAAAAGTTAAAAAAATCTGTAAGTCTTTTGTTTTTTTCTGCATGAATGATCATGTCATCTGAAAATAACACATTATATTACCTCCTATCCATTTCTTTTTATTAAAATTTTGTCTCACAATAAAAATTATATTGCAAAAATACTAAGACCTGCATTATAATATTGTGACAGAATCTTTATTGCCTTCTTAATTTTGAAAATAATATGTTTAACTTATTTCCTTTAAAATATTTTATGTAAGGTTTTAATAAATACTAATTTTAGTATAAGCGAGGTCCACTATATTCTTAGTATGCTGAGTGCTGTGAAATTATATAAGTTCATCACATGATTTTTCTGCATTGTTGAAAAATTGATGTTTAATTTAAATTTCTGATTTTGTTGACAAAAGCAAACAATGAGAAAGAATCGTTTATCAGATAAGTACCTTAAAAATCTCTGATTCAAAAATAGAGTTTTAAAGATGAACTAGTGGCAAAATTAAATGGATAGTCTTGGCACACCGTGTGGCATTCAGGACGAGGCTGGACACCTAGACAGAAATGTGGTACAGATGAATCAATGACTTATTTAATTTATTAATAGCTGCTCACAAGTTTGAAAACTTTTTGAGTAAGTAACAGATTTACTCAGAAACATAAAAATATTTCTTTATAATAAACTAGAGTGCAGATTTAGAGTTGGGAAATGGAGTTCATGGTCAGCAATGTTAGAATGGGGCTCTTAGAAAAAGAGCAAGTCAGATGAAGCTCAGAAAGCTACCAGGGTGAGGACAGAGCATAGAAAAGTAAAGCAAATCAGATGCACTTGACATTAGCGTGCATAGGGAGAGTCAGACTTCCACCTAGATATGGTGTGACTTGAGAGGCAGTAGATCCAGAGAGGAAAGTCTCTTATTCCACAATTACCTGAATTAATCTGACACTCATCTTTCTCTAATACAAAAAAAGTTGCCTCAAAATTCAACTTCTCTGTGAACTAGAAATAAATAGCAACACACAACCTTACATATAAGTGCATGTTCTTTGCACAATAATAATATACTATCATATTTGATTTATGTATCAATTTAATGAAAACATGATTAAGGAAGTAATTGGACCCACAAGTCATCTTTTGACATCTGAGGTCATTTTAATACTCCATAACTTTTTCATGGCATTTTTCATTTCTGCATTTCTTAGTGTGTAGATGATTGGGTTGAGAAAAGGTATACCAGTGGTATAAAATACAGCTACCATCTTGTCTGTTGGGTAAGTGGTTGGGGGACATGTATACATGAATGCACATGGACCAAGGGATAAGACAACCACAATAATGTGGGAGGTACAAGTTGATAAGGCTTTTTTCCTCCCTTCTGCACTGTGGTTTCACAGAGAATACAAGATGACAATGTATGAGATTATCAGAAGCAAGAAACTGCTTGAGCAAATGGCCCCACTATTGGACACCAAGAGCAGGTTGATTGCATAAGTGTCCATGCAGGCAAGTTTCAACAAGGGTTGTAAATCACAGCAATAATGATCAATCACATTGGGTCCACAGAAAGGCAATTCCAAGGCCAGGACAATCTGAGCCATAGAATGTATGAAAGACCCTATCCAGGCAAGAACGATCAAGAGGATGCAGACTTGCTGTCTCATGATGATTGGGTAGCGTAAGGGCTTACAGATGGCCACATATCGGTCAGCAGCCATAAGAATGAGGACGAAGATCTCCATGCAGCCAAATAAGTGCAGGGCAAAGACCTGCATCATGCACTCATTGTAGGAAATAATTTTCTTCACAGAGAGAGTGTCCACAAGCAGTCTAGGGGCTGTGGAAGTTGAAAAGCAGACATCGGCAAAGGACAAAAAAAATAGGAAGAAGTACATGGGGCTCCCAAGTGTACTGCTGAACTTGATGGTCACAATGATGAGCAAATTCCCCACCACAGTTCTCGAATAGAAAATTAAGAAGATTAGAAAGACCATTTTCTGCCTCAGAGGATCTTCTGTCAATCCTAACAGTATGAATTCTGTTACGCTGTCATTTTGCTGCATTGCTTCAGTCAATTTGGGGAGAGAACAGGTTAGAAACAGTTAATCTGCAAGGAGAAAAGACATAATTTTATAAAATGGGCACGTTTGGAGCCTGAATATGAGTTGATCATTGAACTTCACCCCTTAACAATGGAAATCACTTACTATCTGTGTACTGATTTTTTCTGAATGCATTGCAATTCACAATTGCACACTATTTTACCCGATTGCATAAGAGGGTGCAATATGAAAAGAATGAAAAAAGTAAATGATTCTTCAGACATAATAAACTTTAATTTCATGGATTTGCCTAAATACATAATTTCCTGATCTGAATATATTTCTTTAGTTTTTAGAAAGTCCCTGCCAATATTAGGAATAGCATGTTGAAAAAATTGAGAATAGCCATCTATAACTTCAGTGAATTTTCACATTTCTTGAACTGGCAATCCATTCATTAAAGATTCTTCTAGCAAAATTCTGAACATTCAATGAATGATTATCTAGACACTTGAGAAGAGCTTCCCTAATAAAACCTACATGCATGCACATGCACACACACACAGATAAACCTATGATTTTAGCTTTCTAAGGAGTTGTTGTGTGATAATGAGAGAAAAATAGTGCAGTGAATAGCAAGCCTGCAAGCTGTCGACCTGGTCCAGCATACCACATTATTATCTGTTACCTTCGCTAAGTGTATTTCCTTTTATTTCACCTCCCAAATCTTTCCAGTTGTTTCCAGGTTTAAATTCAACCTCTCATTCAACTTTGTACTTGTTTTTCATACCATGTTGTCCACAGTTAAATTCTTCCCCTTATTCATTCCTTATTCTGACTCTCTCATTATAATTTCTTAAGATACATTGAGATGCTGAAACTATCTATAGTTAAGGAAAAGGAGATGGGGGGACATTTACCCCAAATGAGAACGTGCTTTCAAATTTCAGGCCTATAGCTTAAGTACCAGGATTTAGAAAAGGAGTTCAGAGAGCCCCATGTGATAGCTGAAGCTTTTCAATTGAATTTTTGTTATTTATATACTTGAGTGTCCTACACTATGACATCAAAGAAAAGAAGACAGAAACAAAAGGTAAACTAATATTTATTTATCTCTAGCTCTATGCCAGATACTGGAAAAATTGTTTTATGTGCATTACCACATTTACATACATTTATGTGACATTTATGTAATGCATTCTGTACATTACCAAACAATAGCAGAGTCCGAAGTAAAATAAGTGTCAGAATAAGAAAATATATGTATAACAGTAAGACTAATTAGTAAGACTAATTTCTTCAAATGAAAATGGATTTCACAAGTTGATATTACAAATGACAATGCAAATGAATAACAGGCAAAAGAACAAATTTTACAGGACCCTTCTCTTTATCAAAAGAATTAAACATGAAAATACGTTCAATTTCATTCATAATTAAATACATTAAGACAAAAATCCCAATTAGGAATACTTTCCATCTATTATATTAATAAAATGATATTTTGATGAATAGTTTTACCATGTAATGCTGAGAAAGGAAACTGTGTCTCATATATTTTCATAGGAGTTTGAATGGGTACAGTCACTTAAGGGTGATTTTCAGCATCTTTAATATTATAACTGCACATAGAAATTAGTCTAGTGCTTCCATTTCCTACATACAGACTCACTCACATGTAAAAACAATAATTGAGGCCATTTCTATGGAGTCAAAACATGAAAAACAAATGTCCATCAGAAGGGGAGTGAATAATCAGAGATGGCACCCTAATCAACCATTGATAAAAATGCAGCAGATACACAGGCATAGGCTCTAAAATATATTGTATAGTGAAAAATCTGAGGACAGAACTATATACTTAGGATGGTATAATTTTCATTAAAAACAGGATAATTTATATTGCAGATGCACATTTATGTAAGAGAATTATTTTCTAGAGGAGTACCAAAGAGTGGCATGATAACTCTAGTCCTTGGGGAGGAAAACTACTTTCTAGGGATCAGAGATGGAGGAAACATCCCCTCTAAGATGTGCCCTGTGGTGACATTTAACATGAATGTGATCATGCCCTGCATTAAAGAGTAAAGAATTTAATATCTTATCTAGGAAATGATCTGATTCCATATCTCCTTTTGCATATCACTGAGACCTCAAAGCTCTCCTGACCCAAGCAGGAGGAACTGCAGTATTCCTAGAGTCATGTTGGTGTCGAGGCTCTCCAGGAAGGCAGGTACCCAGGTACAGAGGTGGATCTGGGGCTCACGGGCTTCGTGTCTGACACCACCGCACTGTCACCAACTAAGGGTCACTTGCATTCTTGGATGTCTTCCTAATGCATTTTTTGTCAAAGAGCTTCAGCAAAACGAAATGAAAGACTGTTTGCAGTTTCCATTAACTATTTAGAGAGAGATAGAAAATATATAGAGAGATAAAGAGATGCGATTGCTAGAGAGATAGGATAGATAGATAGACAGACAGACATATGTATAATTCACACAACTGACATATAGTAGAATGACATGCCATAAGAAAGACATACATTAGAATGAAGCAACATAAGAATATGAATATCTGTCTATCTGTTGATTGCTGAATTTAAGTATCTAGGATAAAAGTAATGGTTTAATTATTGTTTGTTGAACGAGTGAAAGTATTACAGAGGATTTCCCATAGATACAATTCTATAATGCCTGATACTATTTTATACTCACTTCCCTTTGAGCGAGGGAAGCCTGCATCTACTACATCCACGACAAAATCCTTATCTCCATGAAGCACTTCCTGGATCACTCAAACAGACATTATTTTTATTTTTTCTCCTCTCACTAACTACCAGTATTCCTTACCATGAAGTGTCCATTCCCATCAAGAATTCACATGCACATCTTTTATTTCCAGCTTCTCCTTTAGATTTTAAATTACTTCTGGAAAAGTCCCTGCACTTTCCATTCTTCCACTGGGCCTTGTATATATTAGATACTTACCATGGACATGACCAGATTGATTTTCTCTGAATATTAATAAATTCAAATAAGCTACTCTGCAATAAAAATCTTACCACTTTTGTGCAGATGTTGAAGTGTTCAGTTGCTCTCCTTCATTCCCAAGGTAATTTGGAAGTCACTTACTAAAATAAGAAGAAAATGTGCTTCTAAAATGCTGTCTGTTGAATCTAGAAACAGTATATCTTTGATGTCACAGAGTGGCATAGTTTCTCATGTACCTAAATAAGACAAGCTAAGTTGTTCCCAGATTCATCCCATACTTTCTCAAATCCACAATGACATAAGATTTTAACTGTGAAATGGTTCTTTTTTACCTTCCCTGGAGGAGTATTTAACATGAATGATGCAAAGTTTCTGAGTCTGGGGAAGATCATTCCCTAGTGTCCCATCCCTCCCAATTAAGGAACATGAGCCAGATGTGAGAAGGAACTTAATCATCAATTTGTCTTCTTAGATTATGGGATAATAAGTGGCCAATCTTTTTGTAATGACATTGTCAATTGGGCCCTAAGACGTTTCTTTACTAGAATACAAGTACATGTTCATGGACACAGTATGGCTTCCTAAGCCATTGTCCAATTAAGGAAACAGGATCTCGGACATTTGTTTGATTCTAGAGCTTTGATAAAGAATACAAAAGATGAACTGGAGGATATTTTACTGCCAAAATGTAAGAAAGAACTAAAAAAGAAAACATTGAACATACATATACACACAGCAACAAATCAATTATGGACACAACACATGCACATATATGCACAATGATGACTAAAATTTTCCACTCTAGGATGAGCAACAGGACACAGAAGCCAACTGAAAGAGGTCTCAAAGGCCTAGGCTAGAACAACTTGAGAAAAACTATAAATAGCAGAGTGTTGGATTTAACCCAAACTATAAAATTTATATCCCCGAGTCCATACTGATATAAACATGTGATTCAAGGAAAAAATAAATAAATGGGGGACAATAGACAAATTTTCTATATATATAGCAGTTAAAACAACGCCAAATGATTTATGTGGCTCCAAATGCTTCAGGGACTTAGAGCATAACTCTCCCCTTTATGGGACGGCAGGTATGCAGACTCGAGTGTGGAAAATGGCTGGGGCAGGGGTGGAGAGGAGGGCCTTCCAGTGGGGAAACCTGGCAAACACGACCTCAGCCAAGTGATCAAATCAACTTCCACAGAGCCAACAGGTTGACAGCATGTATCCTTCAGGTGTTGTGAGGAGGTGGAGACCCTGTGGTCTCCCTCCCTGAACTCCATAACTCAATCTAATCATGACAAAACCATCAGAAAACCCTAGGTGATTGATCATTTCCAAAAGGTGTGTCCATTCATCCTTAGTACCATGGTCATCAAAAAGAAGGCAAGTCTGAGAAAAGTCACTGCCTAGAGGTGTCTTAGTGTGGATCCAAGATGGGATTCTGGAATTGAAAAAGTATGTGAGGAAAAAACTAAGGAACCCTGAATAAAGTATGGAATTTAATTGATAATAATGTATCAGCATTGGCTAACTGTTGTGAGAAATATGCCATATTAATGTAAGAGGACAATAATAGGTAATAATAGGGGAAACAGGGTGGGTATATGGAAGCACTGTAGTATATTTGCAACTTTTCTGTAAGTATAAAATAATATAAAATAAAACATTCATTTTTAAATGAACACAGAAAAGGGTATGTATAATTCAATCAGTTTATCAAATATTCAGTAAATACCAGTTATATATAAAGTTGTGATCTAAATACCAGGGTAACCATCATTCTCTATGATAAAGTTTCCGCTAATTTTCATCTTTAAGCTTAGCAACATAAACTGAGGAAAGGAGAATGGTGGCTGTGATTTCAGGTTTACATACTGTGTGGCAGTCACTATAAAAGTAACTTGACATGCTAGCACCTAAGTCTGTTCCACAACTCTTTCAATCATGATCATTTCATGTAATATCTTAGTAAAGTGAGACTCAGAGATACTCGGCAATTTGTCATGATCAAACAACTAGTGAAGAACAACTGAGAAATAGAACTCCTTATCTGTCAAACAAAAGCCACCGATTTAAACTATCATTGATTTATGTATGTATGTATGTATGTATGTATGTATGTATTTATTATTTGTTTTAATAGACTACTTTTAGATGAGTTTTTGCTTTAAAGTAAACTTTGCAGAAAATACAGTATTCCCTATACCCCTTCCCCCAGATGTTCTTTTAATTTACATCTTGTATTATTGTGGGACATTTGTTACAATTAATAAATAACTATTGATACCTTCTTATTATACTAAAGTCTGTATTACATTATGGATCATTCTTTCCATTGTACAGTTCTACTGATTTTAACAAATTCATACTGCCATTTTTACAACATTTTAGTATCATACAGAATAGTTTCATGCCCAAAAATGCCCTTTCTCCACCTACTTGCCCCCAATTTTAATTAATTAATCAATTAATTAATTAATTGGTGGTACATGGTCTGGGAATCAAACCCAGATCTCCCTCATGGAAAGTGAGCATTCTACCACTGAACCACCTGTGCACCCCAACTTTTATTTTAAGTAATGTGATTTGTAAGTATTATATATATTGTCTTCATGTAAAGGATATTTTTTAATTTTAATAATTATTGGTAGACACACATGATCAATTCTGTATAATTATTCTGTGACATCCAGTAAGGTAGAACAGAGTTAGGACCTAGAAGAAATGATATCTGAGTTAAGTCCTGAAGGATTAGTAACCGATAACAGGATGAATAAAGAGGAAAAGACATTACACAGAGTGGGACATCGAGAGTGCCCACATCAATTTACTTCCTTATCAGTGCTCTCCCATGGACTCAAAGTCCATGGACTCAAAGTCATCTCATTATAGTTCTTTGAATATCTTAAGCCATAATCTCTGCCTCATTCGTATTCTAGCAGACATTTTATTTTCTTTCTCCATGGTTCTCTATGATTAGATTTTCCTTTATCTTCCCAGGTAGGCCTGCCTAAGAAATAAGCAACAATTCCCTTGGCATTTAAAGTCCATGGCCAGGAGTCAGCTCTGCCCTTTCACAATGCATAGACTGCATTTTGCATTTACTTCACATCTGGGGAAACCAGCTGCACATTCCCCTATGATAAGCCCTAGTGTCCAGTTCCCAGACCAATAGTTTTGTGGTTCATAAAGGGGACAAAGATTAAATGAGGCACCAATAGCATCTGGGAATCTCTGAAGCTGCTAAGTATCCATGACTTAGTGGAAGGAAAGGGTCCACTCCAATGGAGGTGATACCATGATCAGTGTCATGCATACCCCTAGGTTTATCTTTCACTAGAATTAAATACCAATTTTCCTTGTGGATTCTACAGTGCAGTGCCAAACTCAACACAGTCCATAACACACAGTTCTAATTTCCATTTCCTCTGTATCCTGGAGATACCAGAAGTAATTTGCCTGCAACAGAGACCCCCATTCAGCCTCTGATATGGCACCATTCCCCAAGGTGATCAGCCTGCTACCTGGCGGCAGGTTGATTACAGTGAACTACTTTCATCATGGAAGGGAGAGCAATTTATTCCAACTGAACAACATATGCTCTGAAATGAATTTGCCTCCTCTGCATGTAATGCTTCTGCCCAAACTACCACCCATTGGCTGACATAATGCCTTCTCCACTTTCTTTGTATTCCACACTGCATTGCTTCTGATCAAGGAAACAACTTCACAGGAAATGAAGTGTGGGACTGGGCACATGCTCATGGAATTCTCTGGTCCTCCCATGTTCTCCATCAACCTGAAGCAGCTGGATTGATAGAATGGTGGAATGGCCTTTTGATAAGTCAAATAATACACCAACTAGGTGGCAATACCAATTAGACTGGGGTAGCGTTCTCCAAGAGGCTGTGTGTGTTCTGAATCAGCATCCACTGTATGGCACTGTTTCTCCCATAACCAGGATACATGGGTCCAGGAATGGAGGCGTGGAAATGGGAGTATAACACTCACTATCACTCTTAGTGATCCACTAGGAAAAGTTTGGCCTTCTTTCCTGCAACCTTAAGCTCTGCTGGTCAACAGGTCTTAGTTCCAGAAGGAAGAGTGATTCCACCAGAAAACACAATGATTCCCTTGAACTGGAACTTAAGACTGCCACCTAACCTCATTAGGCTTCTCATACCTCAAACAACAGGCAAAGAAGGGTAATAATGTAATGGCCAGGTGATTCATCCTGACTACTAAGGGGAAATAGGACTTCAACTACACGATGGTGGTAAAGAAGAGTTTCCTAGAATATTGAAGATCCCATAGGGCATATCTCAGTATTACCATGCCCCATGATTAAAGTCAGTGAAAAACTACAGCAACCCAATTTAGGCAGAACTGCTAATACCCCACCAGGCAAAGAACCAGAACCAGTTGAGGTGCTTTCTGAGGGAAAATGGAATGAGTATTCAAGAAAGTTGTGATACATATGAACTAAGATCGTATGACCAGTTTCAGAAACAATTGACTGCAATTGTATGACTCTTTCTTCCTTGCTATGTTATTGGTATGTTTGCATTTGTACATGAAGGAAAGATCGTTGGCTTCCTTTATATCTTATACCCTCTATCATATGGCATACGTTGTATTGTTCACATTATAGTATGTAAGTTATAGGATACCAAGTATATGAGTGAATGTTACCTAACGAATTGCACCCTATTCTGGGGGAGATTCAGTGGATTTCTAGTTTTATTCAGGACAGTTAAATACTCTTAGGCAAAAATAAATAAATAAATGTTGTTTTCTATTTACAGACTAAGAAAGGTTTAAGGTAATGTGTATAGATTTTAAGTGAACAAGGGTGTCTGTGATAGCTAGGTTCAAGCTTCTTCTTGGTGAGGTGATTGTGCCCTGTGGTCTAATCAAGAAAGCACTAGCTTATCTGTTGCTGTGAGGACATTTCACATACTTAAATCATCAACACAATGATTGCATCTATGGCTGATAACATCTGCAGTTGTCTAAGGGGAGTTCTTTTGTTTACTAAGGCTGCCAGAAATACACTATATCAGAAATGGAATGACTTTAATAAAGGGAATTTACTAAGGTTCAAGTTTACAGTTCTAAGGCCATAAAAATGTCTAACTTAAGACATCCAGAGAAAGATACCTTAACTCAAGGAAGGCCAATGTCCATCACATGGGAAGTCATGTGGCTGACATCTGCTGGTCCTTGCTCCTGGTTTGTTGCTTCCAGGTTCTGATGCCAGTGGTTTCTTCCCTAAGCATCTGTGTGCATTCATTTAACTCCTCTGGGACACAACTCTGTGTTATAGCTTCCTCAGTATCTCATGGGAGGGCATATGGAGACATCTGTTGGGCTCTGGGTCTCTAAATGTCCATATCTAGTTGCCTGCTCTCTCTGTTACCATTCCAAGCATCTCCAAATGTCTGTTCCCTGTCAGCTCTCCCTAGTTGCTGTCAGCAACTGTCTAGTTTCTCCCAGTTCTCTCAGCTCCTGGCATCTCCTGGGGCGTTGCATTTCTAAACATATAAGTTTCTGTAGGATTTCTAGCAAATGTTCTCCAATCATCTGAGTTTCTTCCATAATGTTTCCCCATTTAAAGGACTCCAGGAAACTAATCAAGACCCACCTGGAATGGACAGAGTCACATCTCCATCTAATCAAATAGGGTGTGTCACATATCCATGGAAACAATCAATCAAGAGGTCCCACCCACAACTGAATGTCTCACATCTCCTTGGAAACAACCTAATCTAAGTTTCCACCCTACAATATTGAATCAAGATTAAAAGAAACATGGCTGACCCCATAAGATTGGATAGGGAAAAAAGACACGGCTTTTCTGGGGTACACAATTTCAAACCAGCATAATGAACGTCTTCCACAATGAGTGATGTTTAATATAATTAAAGGCTTTAAAGGAGAAGTTAGAAGAGAAAATCTCTCTCCACTTCAGTGTCTGCAGGGAAATTAATTGAAGACCTCATTGGAGTAGCCAGTGCATGGCCTGCACTATGGAACATGGACTCATGCATCTGCATAGCTGTGTGAGACACTTTCATAAAATCTCATATTTACAAATATCTCCTGTTTGTTCTGATTCCCTAAAGAATCTTGACTATTGCACATTATTCCATGAAGAACCCTGACTGCTACACATTACAGCATATTATTCAAGAGATGGAAATAGTAAAAATGTGGATATACCTTGAGGACATTATGTTGAGTGAAATTAGGCAGAGACAAAAGAAAAATGGTCTCAGGAATATGAAGTGATTTAACGAGTGAGCCTTGAGGGTTAAAGTTGAGAACAAAGGTTTTCAAGAGATAGAAAGACAGTAGAGATTGGGCATTTCATAGTGAAAAATTACAGAATATTCATCAGTATTGATTGTAAAGATCCAGAAATGGACAGCACCATGCCATCTGATGTTAGAACAATATGTACATACACTGAACAAAGCTGAATAAGAGTATAGCTGAAAGAGGAAGGCTACAGGCATATAGGGCATCAGAAGGAAAGATAGAAGATGTTTTGGTTTGCTAATGTTGTCAGACTGCAACATGCCAGAAATGGATTTGTTTTTCTAAAGGGGGTTTATTAAGTTGCAAATTACAACTCTAAGGTGGAGAAAATGCCCAAATTAAGGCATCAACACAAATCTACCTTCATTCAAGAAAGGCTGATCACATTCAGGTTTTCGCTGTCACATGGGGAGGCTCATAGTGACATCTGCTGTCCTCTCTTGGCTTCTGGTTTCAACAGCTTTCCAGGCTTCTAGTGTCTGCCAGGGTGCCCTCCTTCTGCATCTCCAAATGTCTGTGTCAGTTGGCTAAATCTCTGCACATTCTGTGTTGGCTCAGAGCTCTTGCTCTCTCCCCATGAGCTCTTTAAAGGACTCCAGTAAGCTAATTCAGATTCAACTCTAATGGTGGTTGTCACATGTCCATGGAAGTAATCTAAGTAAAAAGTCCCAACCACAATAAGTTTGCACCAACAAGATTGGAATAAAAGAGCATGGCTTTTCTGGGATACATAGCAGTTTCAAACTAGCACATTTCACCCGGTGGACACCAAAAAGACATATTCTTTCCAAATGCAAAAGGGATTTATTCCATCAAAACATCACAAAAGCCTTAAAACATTTCAGAGATAATACCAATACAATGTCAACTAAAAAAACAGTACAAACCCCCAGGAAATCCACTACAGGCATGTTTTGTCCTAAGGTAAAATTCCCCTTTGGCTGTGGACCTGTGAAATTTAGAACAGATTGACTTCTGCCAATATATGAAAGAGGAACAGTCATAGGATAAACATTCCAATTCCCATAGGAAGAAATTGTAGGGAGAACAGGGGTCACTGGACCCCCAAATTTCTGAGAACCAGCAGGGCAGTAGATTCCAAGGTCTGAGAATCACTTATCCTTAGGACTTGGGAAAGCAGCATTCCCACCCTTTCCCAGGACTTATACAGGAATCCCAGTTTCTCCAAACAGTGGAGAAAGTATTCCACCATATCCAAGCACTGGGGAGACCCCACACTCTTCAACAATCTGGGTGGCACCTGGATTTTCTGCCATCTCTGGGGCACATGTTCAAACTCTCCAGAATAGTGGGGTGGTGGCCAGGCTCTCCCAAATCCCAGAGGAATGTGCTCCACCCTTTCTGAGGCCTAAGGGGGCAACACTATTCCTGAGAATTGAAGCTCAAAACTCATCCTTTGCTTCCAGAGCAAACTCACCCTCTCCACATGCAT
This sequence comes from Myrmecophaga tridactyla, assembly GCA_004026745.1. Lineage (NCBI taxonomy): Eukaryota > Metazoa > Chordata > Mammalia > Pilosa > Myrmecophagidae > Myrmecophaga > Myrmecophaga tridactyla. Next base: position 72,560 of record PVIY010004929.1, read on the forward strand.
TCACTCTCCTGGCATGAGACTTCTTGCCTTGAAGTCATTTTTCCTTCACTTTGTCCCTTCTCTGTCCCTTTTAGCCCAGACTGGCAGTAAGTCTCTTCATAGAGATCTCTCAAAAGAGGTGTTGATCAGGCATGCTGCATACTGGGGTCAAAACCTCAGACAATAGTACTTTCCACAAACCCTTTCCAAATAACTCTATCTCCAATCATGGCTTTTTCTGAAATGGCTGACTGTTTTCATGTTTGGTTAAACCCTCATGTGGAACAATATTCTCTGGGGTTACATTTTGGAAAAGATCAGAATTTTCCAAACTTACATCTTTTGGTTTCTTTGAACCCAAGAGTTCAGTTCTCTGCTCATGCCTTTCCTGTCACATTTTACTATAAATTGAAAGAAGAAGCCAGGTGGAATTATTCATATTTTAATTTTGAAATTTCCTCAGCTGGACATCCAAACTCATTCCCTTCAAATTCTACCTTGAATCCACATCAGGACTCAATTTCGACAAATTATGTGCCACTTTATGTTGCCTTTCTTCCAGTTGACAATGCTGCATTCATCATTTCTGTCTAAGGCCTCAACAGAAACATCTTTAGAGTACACATTTCTACCAATACTATGTTCAAAGCAATCTAGGCTTTCTCTATCAAGTCCATTAAAGTCCATTAAGTTCTTTCAGAATCTTCCTTTTATACATTTGAAAAGACATTTGAATGGTTTTGGTATTTGCAAAATCAGCAATACACTATTTCTCTGATACCAAAATCTGATTCAGTTTGCTAAAGCTGCTGAAATAAAATATGCCAGAAATGGATTGGTTTTTATAAAGGGGTTTATTAAGTTACAAGTTACCATTCTGAAGCAGTGAAAATGTCCACATTTAGGTATTAACAGGAGGATGCCTTCACTCAAGAAATGCTGAGCAGGCCAGGGTTCTCTACATAGAAATGCACATGGTAACATCTGCTGCCCTTTTTTCTTGGCTTTTGGTTTCAAATAATTTTCTTAGCTTCTGGGGTCTCCTGGTGCACCTTCCTCTGAATCTCCAAAAGTCTGTGCCTATTGGTTTCATCCCTTTCTCTTCTCTGTGTTGACTCTGCATTCTCTCTCTCTCTCTCTCTCTCTCTCTCTCTCTCTCTCTCTCTCTCTCTCTCTCTCTCTCTCTCTCTCTCCCTCTTTCTTTCTCTCCTCTTTTAAGGACTCCTGTAAATTAATTATGAACAACCGTGAATGGGAGGGGATGCATCTCCATGGAGATAATCTAATCAAAAGCCCCACCCTACAAAGAGTCTGCACCCACAAGATTGGGTTAAAAGAGCATGCCTTTTCTGAGGTACATAGCAGTTTCAAACCAGCATAAAAGATCATTAGAACTGTATAACTCAGTGAAAAACTTGGATTGACAATGATGGTGATCAAACGAAGAAACATAACAAAATTTTTACATGATGGAGAACAAATGAAAGACAATATTACAAGATGTTAAAATTGGATAGTATGTTGAAAAAATACAAGCAATGCAAAATAGGTTCTATAGTTAACTGCAACATTGCAATATGCCTCCATTAAATGTAACAAAGACAATATACCAAAGCTAAATATCATTAAGAAAGGGGTACAAAAGAGGGGTATTGGATTCCTGGTGTTGTTGCTATTGTTGTTTCTCATTTTTATTTTATTTTTCTTCTCTTTTCTCTCTGTCTTCTTCTTTCTTTGGGGGAGAAATCGAAATGTCCTCATAGAGATTGTGGTGGTGAATACATAACTATACGTTTACACCAAGAACTGTTGATTATTTATATATGATGGATTATATATTGTGTGAAACAAAACTGTTCAAAAATAAACTTAAAGATACAAGTGCTGGATAAAACCCAGAGAGAAAGTTGAACCTATTCACTGTTGGTAGGGAATTAGAATCATGCAGCCCCTCTGGAGGGAAGTGTGATATTTCCACAGGAGGCTGAGTATAGCATTATGATCCTGTAATCCTGTTATTATATGTGCATTTGGAAGAACTGAAAGTAGGGGCATGAATGACATTGCACACTGGTGTTTATGGGAGTAATATTCACTAATTGCAATGGATGGATGTGGTCTCAGGGTACATAACTGAAGAATGGAATGGCAAACTGTGGCATATAAACATAATAGAAAATTCAGCAGCTGCAAGAAACAATGAAGTTGTGAGGCATGCAACTAGGTGAATGAAACTTATATTAGTTTTTTAAGCTGCTGGAATGGAATATAACAGAAATAGAATGGTTTTTAAAAAGAGAATTTATTAAGTTGCAAGTTTACAGTATGAATGGCAAACTTCATTGGATTTCAAAATTATCCTTGGGCTCTAGAAAGCATCATCCCCACCCTTTCCAAAGGCCACTTTTCAAATGGCCATTTGCTCTCCAAAAGCTATGGTGAGTTTTCCAACACTGGGCAATGTTGTGGGAGCACATTCCTCTCAGTTCCACCCTCTCCAAGCATTGGTAAAGCATCTTGGATCTCTTCCATATCTGGGGCACACACTCAACTACTCCAGAAAAATGGGGTGGCAGCCATGCTCCCTCCAATCCCCAAAAATATGCATCATCGTCTCTGTGTCCTGGGGCACCATGACAGAAGGAAGACCATCTGCCTTAAGGGCAAACTCTTCCCCTATGTGTGGGTCTGCTCTCCTGGCCTGAGATTTCCTGACTCCAGACCTTAGCTTCTATAGTTCTGCCTCTGAAGTCCTTTCCCTTCAATCTGTCCCTTTTAGTCCAGATCGGTAGTGGTACTATTTATATGGATCACACAACACTCTTGTTGGTTTTCTATGTAGTATATAGGGATCATGGCCATCAGGAAATGTAGTTTCACAAATCCTTTCTGGGTAACTCCATCTCTAATCCTGGCTTATTCTGAAATGGATGACTGGTTCTATGTTTGCTTGAATCTTCACTTGGGGTCCTATTCACTGGAGTTCATTTCCTGGAAGCCCAGAGTTTTCCAGACGATCAAATTCTGTTTGCATTCTACCCAAGAATTCAGTTTCCAACTCATCTCTTTCCTGCTTTATTTTACTATATGCTGCAAGAAGAAGCCATAATACCCTTTCCACATTTCATTTGAAAATTTCTTTTGCTACATATCCAAGTCATCACCCACACATTCTGCCTTCCACCCACAAGAAACACCTTCCTTCCAGCTTGCAATGACAAATTCATCTTTTCTTTCTAAGGCTTCACTGGAGGTAGCTTTAGAGTTCACATTTCTTCCAACAATCTCTTCAAAACATTCTCAGCCTTCTCTATCAATATCCTCACAATATTTCAAAAATCTCCCTCTTATCCACATGAAAAGCTGTTCCAACATATTTGGTATTTGTAAAACACAGTAGCACCCCACTCTCACTACCAAATCTGTATTGGTTTGTTAAACTGTCAGAATGCAACATATCAGAAAGGGAACAGCTTTTTAAAAATGTATCTATGAATTTGCAAGTTATCAGTTTTAAGGCCAAGAAAATGGGCAAATTAAGGTACCAAGAAGAGGTTACCTTCAGTCAAGAAAGGCTGATACCATCTGGAAAACCTCTATCAGCTAGGAAGCCATGTGGCTGGCATCTGCTGGCCCCTTGCTCCTGGGCTCCATTGCTTCTAGCCTCTTTTCCCATAGGGATTCTTCACTTGGCCTCTCTGAGTCTGGGTTTCATCTTGTGGCTTCCCTTGGCTCTCTCCAGGTTCCAGCTTGCTTAGCATCTCATGGGAAGGCACATAGCTATGTCTGGTGAACTCTGCATTTCCAAACAACTAGGTCTTGTGTTGGCTCTGACAGTTCTGCTCTCCAAGCATCTGCATTGGCTTTTATCTGAGGTTTCTTCAAAATGTTTCCCCTTTTAAAGGATCAGTAATTAATCAAGACCCACCTTGAAAGGGTGAAATCACATCAGCATCTAATAAAAAAATCACCTACAATTTGGCATGTCACATCTCTGTGGAAATAATCTAATAAAAAAATTCTGCCCTTCAGTATTGAATCAGGATTAAAAGAAATGTTTGCCCCCATAAAATTAGATCTGGATTTACACATGTCTTTTCTGACATACATAATAATTTTAAACCAGCAGCAACCTTGAGGACAGTATGTTGAGTGAAATAAGCCAGAAATAAATGACAAATTTGATAATGCCTCATTAATAGGGACTAACTATAATGTGCAAACTCTGAGAATTGAATCTAAGAACACAGGTTATCAGGTGCAAGCATATTGTAAAGTTCTGAGTTTTTAAACTCTTATAGAAGATACATCTATTCTGGAGTTGCAATGGTTATTTCTGAAGACAGTGATGTTGAGCTCTTATGTATAAATTGGTTGTTCCCTGGAACTTTAGGTATCTGTGAGACACCTGAAACTCAGGGATAGAGTTCTACAGCTATGAAAGTCAACATTACCCCATACAACAACTGTTAAAAATGTGGAAAAGTGATCAGTCTTCAATTAGATATATGAATGAAGTTGATCTGGTTAGGACTAAAATAAATCAGACTAAGAGGTAAAGAATGATATTACTGTTTTAAACTTCAACTTCTGTGTGAGACCAAAGGAAGAGATGTTTATTTCTTTTTATATTTTCTTTAGCAAGCTAACTAATCTAACTTGTGTGTTCAGTTTATTCAACCACTATAATTATATGGAAACTTGTATCATGCATGAGCTCTTGTTGGTTTGTGCAGGTTAATGTGATGCCCTGATTTCATCCCAGGGTATTTTGGGTAAAAGATAAAATGTATTGGTAAAGTCCCACTGAGGGGCTGGGGAAAAATGTGGAAATATTAAATTTTCTTACCTAAGGGATTCCTGATACTCTCACAAGTATTGGGGACTGCCAATTTAATAGGCCAAGGCTTGGATCTTGGTCCTTGCCCTTATGCAGTTTATTTCTACAAAGAAGAGGTTAAGCCTACTTATAATTATGCCTAGGATTCACCCCCCAAGAATCTCTTTTGTTGCTCAGATGTGGCCTCTCTCTCTAAGCCAACACAGCAGGTGAGCCCACTGCCCTTCCCCCTCATGGGACATGACACCCAGGCGTGTTGATATGCCTGGAACATAGCTCCCAGAGATGAGCCTGGATCTGATATCATGTGATTAAGAAAACTTCTTGACCAGAAGGGGGAAGAGAAATGGGACAACTAAATATTTTCAGTGCCTGAGAGATTACAAATAGCATGTGAACGTCATTCTGGAGGTTATTTTTATGCATTATATAGATACTCCTTTTTAGTTTCTAGTGGATTAGAATAGATAGGAAGAAATACCTTGAACTCTTACAATGTAATCCAGTAACCTTGATTCTTGAAGATGATTGTATGACATCTTTCACAGTGTGACCATGTGATTTCAAAAACCTTGTGACTGGTGCTCCCTTTGCACAGTATCTGGACAGACTGTGCGAAAAAGGCAAAAACAATAAATAAATAATTGGGAGATATGGGATTTTCTAGGTATTCTTTTACAGTTTTTGGAGTAATAAATATGTTCCAAAATTGATTGTAAAATCTGTTTCCACAATATGTTTCATATACAAATTTAAAATTAAAACAAGGAAGGAAAAATCTTCAGATATAGATATCAGAGTTTCTTAGATTCTAAATATTAAACACTATCTTAAATGCCATTTTGTACCTTTTTTGTTGTAAAATATAACATATAAATAAAAACAAAAATAAAAAGATTACAACATGTATACTAAGCAAGGAAAGAAAAAAGCAATAATCTTCAAAGCACACTTCAACAAGCAGTTACAGAAGAGTCTCAGAATATGTCATGGGCTACCATATCCTCATCTCATACTTTTAATTCTAGCTGCTTTTAAATACTGGAGGCTTTACCAGAGTAATAATAACAAAATCATGCAGCATCTGTCCTTTTGTGTCCGATTTATTTTACTCAGCATTATGTCCTCAAGGTTCATCCACATTGCCATGTTTTGCAACATCATTTTTCTCACTGCTGCATAATATTCCATCATCTGTATACACCACATTTTGTTTATCCACTCCTCTGTTGATTGGCACCTGGATTGATTTTTCCTCTTGGCAATTGTGAATAATGCTGCTATTTGCAAATTTCTGTTTATGTCACTGCCCTCAGCCCTTCTAGGCATTTTATATGGAAAGGAAAGAGACCCTGAATAGCTAAAGATATCCTAAAAAAGAACAGCAAAGTGGGAACACTAAATCACTTCCAGATTTTAAAGCTTACTATAAAGCCACAGTGTTCAACACAACATGGTACTGGCAAAAAGATAGACATACTGACCAATGGAATAGAATTAAGAGTGCAGAGATCGACCACCAAATTTGTGAACATTGAATCTTTGATGAAACCCCCAAATCCACTAAATTGGGACAGAATTGTCTTTTCAATGAATGAACATATTGAACTGGATTTCCATAGCCAAAAGAATGAAAGAAGACCCCACTTTCATTTACACTCTGTTCAAAAATTATTCAAAATAGATAAGAGGCCTAAATATAAGAGTCAGTACCACAAAACTTCTGGAAGAAATGTAGGGAAACATCTTTAAGATGTAGCAATAGGAGGTAGCTTCTTAAACTTTACACCTAAAGCACAAGCTTTGAAAGAAAAAATAGACAAATAGGAACTCCTTAAGATCAAGAACTTCTGTACCTCAAAGGACTTTGTTAAAAAAGTGAAAAGGCAGCTACACTTAATGGGAAAAAATATTTGGAAACCACATATTGTATAAAGACTTGATATCCTGTGTACATAAAGAAATTATACAGCTCACCAACAATAGAACAAACAACCCAATTATAAAATGGGCAAAGGAAATGAATATGCACTTTTCTGAAGAGCAGATATAAATGGCTAAAAAGTACATGAAGAGCTGCTCATCTTCATTGGCTATAAGGGAAAAGCAAATTTAGGTGACAATGGGATATCACCTCACTCTTATATCAGAATGACTGTGAATGAGCAATTGGGAAACTAAAAATGTTGGAGAGGATGTGGAGAAATTGGAATACTTATTCACTGCTACTGGTGATTCCTCAGAAAACTAAATATTGAGTTGCCCTATGACCCAGCAATGAAAATTCTTTTTAATCTTCCAAGATTACTTTAGGATGTATTAGGGCATCACAACAACCTGTGCAAACCAACAAGATCACACTCCCCATTCAAGGTTCCATGTAATTATGGAATTAGAATAAGTTGACCATATAAGTTATAATATAACACTATGATCTGATAGTGTGCTAAAGGCAATATAATTTTGCTCAAATACATATCTCTTACTTTGGTATCATGCAGAAGTTGAAGTCTTAAAGTACAATCGATAACATCCTTGACCCTTTAGTCTGATTTATCTTAGTCCTATCATGATCGGCTTCATTCATGTCTCTAATTGAGGTATGATCCTTTTTTCAGCTTTTTTTTTTAACTTTTGCATGGGCAGGAACCAGAAAATGAACCCAGGTCTCCAGCATGGTGAGAACTCTGCCTGCTGAACCACCATGGCCCCTTTTCAGCTTTTTAAGCAAATACTATATGGGGTACTGCTGACTTTTATAGCTGCAGAACTCTAACCCTGAGTCTCAGGTGTCATACAAATACCCAAATTTCCAGGGAATGAACAGGTTGTACACAAATATCTCAGCATCTCAGAATTTAGAAATGACAATTACAACTCCAGGACAGAGGTGGTTGCTATAAGAGCTTACAATCTAGAAACATTTACAATATGCCTTCACCTGATAACTTAGGCTCTCAAATTCAGTTCTCACAGTTTGCACATTATAGTTGGTTATACTAGTGAGGTATAATAATATTGGTCTTTCCATTTCTGACTTATTTCACTCAGCACACTGTCCTCAAGGTTCACTCACCTAGTTGCATACCTATTTGCCCTCACATTGTCTGAGCTGAATGGCTCATTGGACAATCCTTGAGGACTGGGTTGGAATTTAGGGTTTCCTTGGAGTTGCTGGGGATGGAATTTTTAAACATTTGTAGGAATTACTATAAATATACAAATGCAGTGGAAATAGAAAATTAAACACATGTATTTCCAAATGAAAACGTGTGGGAATGGAGCTGACCTTGGAGGCATTTCACTCTCTCAGCACATGAACAGTTTCTTCCATAAAAGAGATTTTGCCACTGAATTGAGAATCTTCCATTCCCCCCCACACACACCCTCCTTTGACATAGACCATGATCTTCTCTAACCTGTTGCCTCTTGGGAGGAACCTCATGAAGTTGGGCCACAGGGAGAGGCCATCTCTGTGTAAACTCTCCACTCCCCACAACCTCCTATGAGAGAAGGCATCATAAATCACAATGAAGTATAGTTTGCATGTTTTATCCAGATGTCATATGATTCACCTGATAAGTACATTTTAGTTCAAGATATGAGCAACATATTTCATTGGAAGCTGTCATGGCTAGGTTTATGTGTCAACTTAGCCAAGTGGTGGTACCTGTTTGTCTGGTTGGGCAAGTGCTGGCCTGTCTGCTGCAATGAAGACATTTCATAGAATTAAATTATGATCATGTCAGCTACATCCACAGCAGATTACATTTGTAATTAGTCAAAGGGGAGAGTCTTCTGCAATGAGAAATGCTTAATCTGATCACTGGAAGCCTTTTTAGGAGGATTCAGAAGAGACAGTCTCTTTCAGTCTCATCTGGTGAGCCTTTTCTGTGGATTTTGTCCAGACCCTCCATCAGAATAGTCAGCTTCACAGCCTGTTTTGGAGATTTAGGACTCTGTGTTACCACTGTCACATGAGACACTTTTATAAATATTATATTTGCAAGTGTTCCCTATTGATTCTGTTTCTATAGAGAACCCTAACTAATAAATCTTGGTACCAAGAGTGGTTCTTAAGAAACAGAATCTTAAAAATGGGTTTTTATGAATGTTTTCTACTCTGACTCAATTCGAAGGCACTAAGGACTCTGATTCCCATAATCAGAATGACACTCCCTATCCATGGGGTGAGTTGGCAAAAGAGGTAGTCAAAATATCACCATTCAATTCTCCTAATACTTCCCTTGTACGAATCCAGGCTCTGGGGGATAATGTTTTTGACACCTTTACAGAGTTTTGTAGAAATAAGAGGTATAGAGATGTTGGCTGGTTGTTGTTAGATACACTGGCTACATTAAGGAGTGAAAGGGATTGGCTTAAGTCTTCAAATGAGAAGATTAAGTGCCATCTGACAGAGGTAGACATTTCTATGAGTATCCTGAAGGAAAATCTAATTTCCTGTAGCCATAGACTTGAGATCTCTGAAAATCAGACTCAGAATCTTATTGTTAGAGTAGCAACTTTACAATGTAGACTGAAATCTCAGTGTTGCATGGTGTCTGCCATTAAAGTGAGGGCATTGATGGGAAAGGAGTGGGACCCTGAAAAATGGGATGGTGACATATGGATTGATAATGATGTCAGGGGTGAAGTTAAAACCCTAGGTCTTGCTGAGTCTTCTCTAGATAACCCTGTAATAGCTTGCCCTGAGGACATAACTGTCCCACCTGCAGCCTGCCTTGAGGAGTTGTCCACCCAACCTCCTCCTGAAGGGATTCTCCCTAGAATGATTAATCCTGTTTCACCAGATGAACCTGCAAATGAAGGCCCTGAAGCAAATGGTTTGAGAGATATTTCTAATTATTTTCATGACCCAACCCCACCATCCCTCATTTCTTCCAGACCTATAACTAGACTACAGTCCAAACAGGCCCCTAAAAGTGAGGTACAAAGTATCACACATGAGTAGGTACATTATACTCCAAAAGAGCTGTGTGAATTCTACAATTTATATAGACAGAAATCAGGGGAATATGTGTGGCAATGGATTTGAAGGGTGTGGGATAGTGGTGGAAGGAATATAAGACTGAATCAGGGTGAATTTATTGATATGGGTCCACTAAGCAGTGATTCTGCATTCAACGTTATAGCTCAAGGGGTTAGAAAAGGTATTAACAGTTTTTTTTTGGATGGTTGGTTGAAACATGGATCAAAAGGTGGCCAACATTGCCTGAGGTTGAAATGCCAGAACTGCCCCGTTATAATGTAGATGAACGGATCCAGAGGCTTAGAGAGACTGAAATGTTAGAGTCGATTTATCATGCAAGTGATAAATCCTGTTCTAACACCCCAGGAATGTCCGGAGGATGCACCTTTTACCAGAACATCGAGAGACAAATTTGTGAGACTAGCACCATCATCCCTAAAGAGCTCCGTAGTTGCATTTCTCTATAGGTCAGATATTACTGTAGGAACTGCTGTCACTGAGCTGGAAGCCTTAAATACAATGGGGATGATGGCTCCCAAGTTGGCAGAAGCCAGGTGGCAGCAATTAATTGCCAAAAACAAGGTAGACGTGGCTATTATAATAGACAGCAAATTCAAAGAAGGCATCAAAATTATATGACTAGTAGAGATTTGTGGCATTGGCTAGTAAATCATGGGGTACCTAGAAATACAATAGAAGGGCAGTCTAATAAATTTTTCTTTGAGCTGTATAAACAAAAGAGTTCTAGGTCAAGTGAACAGAAGTCTAACTTGAATTACAAAAACACAGAGTCACGGCCCCTTAATCAATTTCCAGACTTGAGACAGTTTACAGACCCAGAGCCCCGTGAATGAAGGGGAGCCCAGGTTCCTTTGGGGGAGAACCCTGTTACACTGCTACAAATTAATACTGTTAATCTTCCTCCAAGCCTTCCCCAAGAAGACCAACGGCCTTTTACCAGGGATTTTGTGCATTGGGGAAAAGAAAATGATCAGATATTTTGGGGATTATTAGACTCTTGTTCAGAAGTAACATTAATCCCAGGGGACCCAAAACATCACTAGTTCACCAGTCAGAGTGGGGGCTTATGAGGGCCAGGTGATCACTGGAGTTTTAGCTCAGGTCCATCTCACAGTGGGTCCAGTGGGCCCCCGGACCCATTCTGTAGTTATTTCCACAGTTCCAGAATGTATAATTGGTATAAACTACTGAGCAACTGGCAGAATCCCCACACTGGCTCTCTAACTCATGCAGTGAAAGCTATTATGGTGGGAAAAGCCAGGTGGAAGCCACTAGAACTGCCCCTACTGAGCAAAATAGTAAATTGGAAGCAATACCAGATTCCTGGAGGATTGCAGACATTACTGCCACTCTTAAGGACTGGAAGGATGCAGATGTGGTGATTCCCACAACATCCCCATTCAACTCTCCTATTTGGCTTGCGCAGAAAACAGATGGGTCTTGGAGGATGACAGTGGATTATTGTAAACTCAACCAGGTGGTAACTCCAATTGCAGCTGCTGTTCCAGATGTGGTATCATTGCTTGAGCAAATCAATACATCCCCTGGTACCTGGTATGTAGCTGTTGATCTGGCAAATGCTTTTTTCTCAATAGCTATTAGTAAGGACCACCAAAACAGTTTGGTTTCAGCTGGCAAGGTCAGCAATATACTTTCACTGTCTTACCTCAGGGGTATATCAACTCTCTAGCCCTATGTCATAATCTTGTCCACAGGGAACATGATCGTTTCTCCCTCACACATCACACTGCTCCATTATATTGATAATATGTTGATTGGATCTAGTGAGCAAGAAATAGCAACTACTCTAGACTTACTGGTAAGGCATTTGTGTGTCAGAGGATGGGAGATAAATCCCACAAAAATACAGGGGCCTTCCACCTCAGTGAAATTTCTAGGTGTCCAGTGGTGTGGGGCACGTCAATATATCCCTTCTAACATGAAGGATAGGTTGCTGCATGTGGCCCCTCCTACAACTAAAAAAAAGAGGAACAGTACCTAGTTGGTCTCTTTTGATTTTGGCAACAACATATTCCTCATTTAGGTGTGCTACTCTAGCCCTTTCATCGAGTGACCAGAAAAGCTGCTAAATTGAGTGGGGATCTGAACAAGAGGAGGCTCTGTGATAGGTTCAGGCTGCTGTACAGGCTGCTCTGCTATGTCGGGCATATGGTCCAGAAGATCTAATGGTGCTACAAGTGTCAGTGGCAAATAGAGATGCTGTCTGGAGTCTTTGGCAAGCCCCATAGGAGAATCACAATGCAGACCCTTAGGATTTTGGAGCAAACCCTTACCATCTGCTGCAGATAACTACTTTCCTCAGAAACAGCTTTTGGCCTGCTACTGGGCCTTAGTAGAGACTGAGCACTTAATCATGGGCCACCAAGTTACCATGAAACCTGTCTTTTGCTATAAGGACATTTCATAGAATTAAGTCATGATCACATCAGCTATATCCGCAATGATTTCATTTGTAATCATCCAAAGGAAGTGTCTTCTTTAATGAGTGATGCTTAATCTAATCACTGGAAGCCTTTTAAGGAGGATTCAGAAGAGACAGTTTCTCTTCCTGCTTCAGCCAGTAAGCCTCTCCTGTGGAGTTCATCCAAATTCTCCAACGGAATCATCAGCTTCACAGGTTACCCTACAGATTTTGGACCCTATGTTCCCACAATTATGTGAGCCACTTTTATAAATTTTATATTTACAAATATTTCCTGTTGGTTTTGTTTCTCTAGAGAACCCTAACTAATACAACTTGGTACCAGGAGTGGTTATTAAGAAATAGAATCTTAAAAATGTGTTTTTATGTATGGTTTTCTACTTTGACTGGACTCAAAGCCACTAAGGCCTCTGATTCCCATAATCAGAATGACATTGCCAATCCAAGGGGTGAGTTGTCAAAAGAGATAGTCAAAATATCACCATTTAATTCTTCTAATGCTTTGCTTATAAAGAGTCAGATTCTGGGGGAAAGAGTTTTGTGGAAATAGGAAGTATAGAGAAGTTGGCCTGTTGTTGTTAGATACACTGGATACATTAAGGGGTAAAAGGGATGGGCTTAAGGCTTCAAATGAAAAGCTTAAATGCCATCTGACAGATGTAGACGTTTCTGTGAATGTCCTGAAGGAAAATCTTATTTCTTGTAGCCATAGACTTGAGATCTCTGAAAATCAGACTCAGAATCTTATTGTTAGAGTAGCAACATTACAACATAAACTGAAATCTCAATGTTGCTGGATGTCTGCTGTTAAAACGAGGGCACTGATGGGAAAGGAGTGGGATCCTGAAAAATGGGACGGTGACATACGGATTGATAATATGTCAGTGGAGAAGTTGAAACCCTAGGTCACACTGACTCTTCTCTAGGGAACTCTGTACTAGTCTGTCTTGAGGACATAGCCGCCCCACCTGCAGCCTTCCTTGAGGAGTTGGCCACCCAACCTCCACCTGAAGGGATTAGCCCTAGAGTGATTAATCCTGTTTCACCAGATAAAACTGCAAATGAATGTCCTGAAGCAAATGGCTTGGAAGATATATCTAATTCTTTTCATGACCTACCCCCATCACCCCTCATTTCTTCCAGACCTATAATTAGACTGAAGTCACAACAGACCCCTAAAGGTGAAGTACAAAGTATCATACATGAGGAAGTATGTTATACTCTAAAAGAACTGCGTGATTTTCTGACTTATATAGACAGAATTCAGGGGAATATGTGTGGCAATGGATTTTAAGGGTGTGGGATAATGGTGGGAGGAATATAAGGCTGGATCAGGCTGAATTTATTGATATGGTTCCACCAAGCAGAGATTCTGTATCCAATGTTATAGCTCAAGGGGTTAGAAAAGGCAGTAACAGGTTGTTTGGATAGTTGGCTGAAACATTGATCAAAAGATAGCCAACATTACCTGAGGTTGAAATGCCAGAACTGCCCTAGTATAATGTAGATGAAGGGATCCAGAGGCTTAGAGAAAATCAGAATGTTAGAGTGGATTTATCATGCAAAGCCTGCACTTACACCCCAGGAATGTCTAGAGGATGCACCTCTTACCAGAACAGTAAGAAATAAATTTGTAAGACTAACGCCATTATCCCTGAAGAACTCTGTAGTTGCACTTCTTCTAACTGCAGGAACTGCTGTCACTGAACTGGAATCCTAAAATACAACGGGGATGAGAGGATCCTGAGTTGGCAGAAGCCTGGTGGCAGGACTTAGTCACCAAACACAGGGTAGATGTGGCTATTATAATAGACAGCAAACTCAAAGTAGGAGTCAAAATAATCTGACTTGCAGAGATTTGTGGTGTTGGCTAGTTAATCATGGGAAACCTAGTAATGCAATAGATGGGCAGTCTACTAAATACTTGTTTGAGCTATATAAACAAAACAGTTCTAGGTCAAGTGAACAGAAGTTTAACTTGAATTGCAAAAACAGAGAGTCACAGCCCCTTAATCAATTTTCAGACTTGAGACAGTTTACAGACCCAGAGCCCCTTGAATGAAGGGGAGCACAGGTTCCTTTGGGGGAGAACCCTGTTACACTGCCACAAATTTATACTGTTACTCTTCCTCCAAGACTTCCCCAAGGAGACCAACAGCCTTTTACCAGGGTAACTGTGCATTGGGGAAAAGGAAATGATCAGATATTTGGGGGATTATTAGACACTGGTTCAGAAGTGACATTAATTCCAGGGTACCCCAAATGAACTCTGGCTCACCAGTCAGAGAGTGGCTTATGGAGGTCAGGTGATCAATGGAATTTTAGCTCAGGTCCATTTCACAGTGGGTCCAGTGGGCACCTAGACTCATTCTGTAGTTATTTCCCCAGTTCCAAAATGTATAATTGGAATAGACATATTGAGCAACTGGCAGAATCCCCATAATGGCTCTCTCACCCATGCAGTGAGAGATATTATGGTGGGAACAGCCAAATAGAAGCCACTAGAACTGTGCCTACCAACAAAATAGTAAATCAGAAGCAATGTTGGATTCCTGGAGGGATTGCAGAGATCACTATCACTATTAGGGACTTGAAGGATGCAGATGTGGTGATTCCCACAACATCCTCGTTCAACTCTCCTATTTGATGTGTGCAGAAAACAGATGGGTCTTGGAGGATGACAGTGGATTATCATAAGCTCAACTGGGTGGTAACTGCAATTGCAGCTGTTCCAGATGTGGTATCATTGCTTGAGCAAATCAATACATCCCCTGGTCCCTGATATGCAGCTCTTGATATGACAAATGCTTTTTTCTCAATAGCTGTTAGTAAGGACTGCCAGAAACAGTTTGCTTTCAGCTGGCAAGGTCAGCAATATACTTTCACTGTCCTACCTCAGAGGTATATCAGCTCTCCAGTCCTACGTCATAATCTTGTCCACAGGGAACTTTATCATTTCTCCCTCACACAAGACATCACCTTGGTCCATTATATTGATAATATCATGTTGATTGGATCTAGTGAGCAAGAAATAGCAACTACTCTAGACTTACTGATAAGGCATTTGTGTGTCAGAGGATGGGAGATAAATCCAACAAAAACACAGGGACCTTCCACCTTAGTAATTTCTAGGTGTCCAGTGGTGTGGAGCATGTTAAGCTAACATTTCCACCTTAGAAATTTCTAGGTGTCCAGTGGTGTGGAGCATGTTAAGCTATCTCTTTTAAGATGAAGGATAAGTTGCTGCATTTGGCCCCCCC
>PVIY010004929.1:88192-98559 GCA_004026745.1 Myrmecophaga tridactyla
CCCCTGGTCCCTGATATGCAGCTCTTGATATGACAAATGCTTTTTTCTCAATAGCTGTTAGCAAGGACTGCCAGAAACAGTTTGCTTTCAGCTGGCAAGGTCAGCAATATACTTTCACTGTCCTACCTCAGAGGTATATCAGCTCTCCAGTCCTACGTCATAATCTTGTCCACAGGGAACTTTATCATTTCTCCCTCACGCAAGACATCACCTTGGTCCATTATATTGATAATATCATGTTGATTGGATCTAGTGAGCAAGAAATAGCAACTACTCTAGACTTACTGATAAGGCATTTGTGTGTCAGAGGATGGGAGATAAATCCAACAAAAATACAGGGACCTTCCACCTTAGTGAAATTTCTAGGTGTCCAGTGGTGTGGAGCATGTTAAGCTATCTCTTTTAAGATGAAGGATAAGTTGCTGCATTTGGCCCCCCCTACAACTAAAAAAAGAGGCACAATGCCTAGTTGGTCTCTTTGGATTATGGCGACAACATATTCCTCATTTGAGTATGCTACTCTGACCCATTTATTGAATGATCAGAAAAATAGCTAATTTTGAATGTGGACCTGAACAGGCGGGGCTCTGTGACAGGTCCAGGTTTCTGTACAAGCTGCTTTGCCACTTGGGCTGTATGATCCAGCAGATCCAATGGTGCTGCAGGTGTCAATGGCAACTAGAGATGCTGTTTGGAGCTTTTAGCAGGCCTCTATAGGAGAATCACAATGCAGACCCTTAGGATTTTGGAGCAAAGCCTTACCATCTGCTGCAGATAACTACTCTCCTTTTGAGAAACAGTCCTTGGCCTGCTCCTGGGCCTAGGTAGAGACTGAAAGCTTAACCATGGGCCACCAAGTTACCATGAGATCTGAGTGCCTATCATGAGCTGGGTATTGTCTGACTCACCGTGCCATAAAGTTGGTCGTGTGCAGCAGCACTCCATCATGAAATGGAAATGGTTCATAGGAGATAAGGCCAGAGCAGGTCCTGAAGGCACAAGTAAGTTACATGAGGAAGCGGCCCAAATTCCCATGGTCTCCACTCCTGCCACATTATCTTCTCTTTCCCAGACCAGAGCTATGGCCTCTTGGAGAGTTCCTTATAGTGAGTTGACTGAGGAAAAGAAAGCTCGGGCCTGATTTACAGATGGTTCGGCATGATATGCAGGTACCACCCATAAGTGGACAGCTGCAGGATTACAACCCCTTTCTGGGGTGTCCTTGAAGGACAGTGGTGAGGAGAAGTCCTCCCAGTGGGCAGAGCTTCCAGCAGTGCTCCTGGCTGTTCATTGTACTTGGAAGGAGAACTGGCCAGAGGTGCATTTGTATACTGACTCATGGGCTGTTGCTAATGGTTTGGCTAGTTGGTCAGGGACTTGGAAAGACCATAATTGGAAAATTGGTGATAAAGAGGACTGGAGAAGAGGTATGTGGATAGAACTTTCTGAGTGGGCTAAAATCATGACGCTATCTGTGTCCCATGTGAATGCACCCCAGAAGGTGACTTCAGCAGAGGAAGGTTTTAATAATGAAGTGGATAGAATGACCTGTTCTGTGGATACTCGTCAGCCTCTTTCCATAGCAACTTCTGCTATTGCCCAAAGGGCTCATGAACAAAGTAGTCATGGTGGTAGGGATGGAGGTTTTGCATAAGCTCAGCAACATGGACTTCCACTCACCAAGGCTGATCTGGCTACAGCCACTGTTGAGTGCCCAACCTGCCAGCCCCAAACAGCTGCACTCAGCCCCCAATATAGCACCATTTTTTGAGGTGATCAGCTGGCTACATGCTGGCAGGTTGATTACATTGGACCACTCCCTTCATGGCAATGATTTATACTAAATGGAATAGACACATACTCTGAATATAGGTTTGCTTTCCCTGCATGCAATGTTTCTGCCAAAACTGCCATTTGTGGGCCTACAGAATGACTTATCCATCGCCATGGTATGCCACACAATATTGCTTCTGATCAGGGAAAACACTTCACAGAAAATGAAGTGTGGGAATGGGCACAAGCTCATGTTATTCTCTGGTTTTACCATGTTCCCCATCATCCAGAAGCAGATGGATTGATAGAACAGTGGAACAGCCTTTTGAAAACTCAATTACAGTGCCAACTAAGCGGCAATACCTTGAAGGGCTGGGATAATGTTCTCAAGGAAGTTTTGTTTGCTCTGAATCAGCATCCGATGTATGATACTTTTTCACCCATTGCCAGGATCAATGGATCCAGGGCCCAAGGGATGGAAATGGGAGTGACACCACTCACTATTAGTGCTAGTGATCCTCTAGGAACATTTTTGCTTCCTGTCCCTGTGGCCCTGAGCTCTGCTGGTCTACAGGTTTTAGTTTCAAAGGGGAGTGCTTCCACCAAGAGAAATAAAGATTCCATCAAACTGGTATCTTAGACTGCCACCTGGTCACTTTGGGCTACTCATGCCCCTGGATCAACAAGCCAAGAAGGGATTACATTACTGGTTGGGGAGATTGACCCCGACTATCAGGGGGAAATAGGACTGCAACTACACAATAGAAGTAAAAAGAGTTTTCCTGGAATATAAGAAATCCCTATGGCGTCTTTTAGTATTACCATGCCCTGTTACTAAAAATCAATGGAGAACTGCAACAACCCAATCCAGGCAGGGCTACCAATGGCTCTGAAACTTCAGGAATGAAGGTTTGGGTCACTCCAGCAGGCAAAGAACCACAGCCAGCTGAAGCACTTGCTGAGGGTAAAGGGAATGGGTAGTGGAAGAAGGTAGTGATAAATATGAACTACGACAGTGTGATCAGTTACAGGAACGAGGATTCTAATGCTGTTTTGTTCATGTTATACTATTTTAGTTACAAGATATCAAGTTTAAGAGTGAATATTGCCCAAGGACTTGAACCCTATTCTGGAGAAATTTAATATATTTCCAGTTATATGCATGACAGTTGAGTATTGTAAGGTGAGGAAAAAATGTGTCTTTTATTGGTTTCTATTTAGAAATTAGGTGTGGTTTAAGATGATGAATTAAGCTGACAAATTGACAAAGGGTGGGCTGCCTCGGTCAGGTTCATGTGTCAACTTGGCCAGGTGGTGGTACCTGTTTGCCTGGCTGGGCAAGAGCTGGCCTCTTTTTTGTTATGAGGACATTTCATAGAATTAAATCATGATCATGTCAGCTATATCCACAGTTGATTTCATTTGTAATCAGCCAAAGGGAGTGTTTTCTTTAATGAGTGATGCTTAATTTAATCACTGGAAGCCTTTTAAGGAGGATTCAGAAGAGACAGGTCCTCTTCTTGCTTTGGCTGGTGAGCCTCTCTTGGGGAGCTCATCCTGACCATCCATCAGAATCATCATCTTCACAGCCTGACCTACTGATTTTTGACTTTATATTCCCATGGTTATGTGAGGCACTTTTATAAATTTTATATTTACTAATATTTCCTGCTGATTCTGTTTCTCTAGAGAATCCTAAGTAATACAGCAGTGATATTAATTACACCACTTAAACAAAGAAAATAATGTAACAAATTTGATTTCTATGAGAAATCTCTGCCATCTTCCACATGTTCAGAAACAATGGAAAATAATTGTCCTATATATACATAATAAGGACACTGAAATAAAGTACATAATGATTTTGCCCATGAAAAACTGGAATATTATGAAAGGAGCTAATAGTTAGTTCTCTCTTGCAGTGGATTGAAAGCGTATGTACCAAAGAAAAACTGTTCTCAAATTTAATCCATTCCTGTGGATATGAGTCAATTGTAGCTATGGTGATTTTATGAGATTACTTCAGTTAAAGTGTGGCCCACTGAAATAAGAATGGGCCTTAATTCTATCCTATTTCTGGAGCCCTGTATAAGTGGAATGAAATGAAGACACACAGCAATAATGCCAAAGGAAGCTGGAAACTGAACAACAATGGAACCAGGAAGAAAAGGGAGAGAGAAAAGGAGCAAGCAGGAGAAGCTTCTATGTGCCTCACCACATGACATGCTAAGTCAAAGGATCATCAGCAGAATGCCTGAGTTCAGGAAGAAAGCATTCCCTTAATGAAACTTTGATTTGGAGTTCCGTTTAGCCTTAAATCATGAGCAAATAAGTTCTTATTGTTCAATTCAACCCATTTCATGATATTTGCTTCTAAAAAGGATAATTATATTATGTATTCTCAGTTGTAAAGTGGTAAAAGTAATTTACAATCCAGTGTTAAAATCAAACTATATGGTAACACTATTGATGAAGATATTTATATAGAAATGTATGTATATAAGCCAATAATAGTGTAGAAAATGGAAATATCTGTATGGCAAAACTGAACCACATTTCAGAATTATATTAAAACAGAAACAAATAGAAGAAAACAAAATCTCTACAAGGTTGTGATAGAACCATATGTGAGAAAAGACATTGTTTAGTTTATATAAATATAAAATGCTGTACTTCATGTTGATCCATAGGTTCTGAATCTCAATACCATATATCTAGTATGAGAAATGGATGATTACATATATGCAATAATTTCCCTCAATAATGCAAGCTTCAGCGATTTATTCAAACACTTAATATTATCATGGTCAGGTTCATGTGTCAATTTGGCCAGGTGCCCTATTATCTGGTTGGACAAGTGCTGGCCTGTCTGTTGCTATGAGGACATTTCATAGAATTAAATCATGATCACATTGGCTGCATCCACAGCTGATAGCATTTGTACTCAGACAAGGGGAGTGTCTTCTGCAATGAGTGACATTTAATCTAATCATTGGGAGGCTTTTAAGGAGGATTCAGATGAGACAGTTTCTCTTCCTGCTTTGGCCAGTAAGCCTCTTCTGTGGAGTTTGTCCACATGCTTCAGTAGAGTTGTCAGCTTAACAGCCCATGCTATGGATTTTGTACTCTATGTTCCTATGGTTATATGAGACACTCATAAATTTTACATCTATGGATATTTCCTGCTGATTCTGTTTCTCTAGAGAACCCTAGAAGATACAATATCTTCTGAAAGATAATGGAGTTAAAATTATGATCATAAGGAGCCAAACATTTGAGAAATATTTTCTTCTTACAATCCAATTCAAACCATACTCTGATAAGGTCAAGATTAATGAATGCAATATAATGTCAAGAAATGTTTTTCTAGAGAGTGAATCTGCAAATTTAATGTTTTTGAAGAATATAGGAATGTTGTTTTTCAGTTATTGAGATCCAAAATCGATATACATATAAGCTATATATAATAATACACTTAATAAAGTGCCATTAGAATCTCTAGTTTGTATATGAAGTAAACAATTTATGACATTGAATTGACTTATTCAAGTTAGTAAAGCAACATTAGCAGTTCTCTGTCCTTGTCAGAAAACACAGCCCACCACTTGTGTGTTTTTGTTTTGCAAAAATAATATTTGTCTCTTACAGGAAGGCCCAGTGGATATAGTAGGGTCATTAACATTTTCAAAAAATTTTCCATGCTATCATAACATGTGGAAAACATTGGGAACCATTGGATTATTGTAGTCATAGAATTGAAATATGGATAGTAATGAAGAATTCAAGCCCACTACTCTTGCTAAATGACAACTTTCTCAGTTTTCTTTGCAAATAAGCCATTCTCAGCTGAGTCCTTTCTACACCCACTGTGACCATGTACCTTAATAGCAGTGTGAATGCATTCATTCTGTTGGGGTTAATGCAGGATGTTCTAAAGGAGGAGATAGTGTTCATGGTCTTCTTGTTTATTGACCTTGCAACTCCACTGGTGAATTTCCTTATTGGGATGACCATAAGATACAAGCAGATTCTTGGGACATCCATGCATTTCTGTCTTTTCTACTTATCCTTTGCTGCTGCCTGTTTCTCCACAACCATGTTTCCCAGGTTGATTATAGGTGCTGTGTCTTAGGGGAAACTCATCTCCTACAAAGTCTGTTTCACTCAGACCTTTGCATTTCACTTTTTCAGGTGTCTGGAGGCTCTGCTGCTCATTCTCAGTTCCTTTGGTCATTATGTTACCATTTGCAATCCTCTGTGGTATGCAATCATCATGAGGCAACATTTCTGTTGTGCATTGGTGAATCTGAGCTGTGTGGGATCTTTTGTCCATTCTTCAGCACAGATTATCTTAGCTCTGAAATAACTTCTGTGGCAACCATTGATGAAACTTGCTTGCATAGATGCATTTGCCATAAATCTACTCATGATTTTTAATAGCAGGGCAATATGCATGGTGAGTTATATAATCCTGATTATCTGCTATATTTTAATCTTCCATTCCCTAAGAAACTAGAGTGCAGAATGAAGAAGGGGAGCTATTTTCACTTGCCCTTCCCACATAATCATGGTCACCTCATTCTTTGCTCCACATATATTTGCATATGCTCACCCCCCAACCACATTTTCTGTGGTCAAGATGGTGACTGTTTTAAACTATTGGGAATCCCTGACTCAACCCTCTTATTTGTGCTTTGAATAATGCACATTTTAAAATGCCATGGAAAAATACAGCATAAAAAACTGAGTTGAAGCAACTGAGTGGAAAATTCCACTTGAAAATCATGTGTTTTAATAAACTTGATTGACAGAAAAGAGAAAATGTGCTGTCCTCATGTAGACAATATAATCATTCCTCAGTAGGATTCTTGGGGAAGAAAGCAAAATGAAAAAAGAATGCCAAAGCCGCATTAATTTTGAGACACATTCACATGGGGACAGTTCATCAAGTGTGACTAGATTCGTGGGAGCCCAAGCCTACTCCTCACTTCTGTTCCCTGAAGTTCAGCTTATAAACTGGATCCTTTTGCATCTGGAGCTTTGTCTCTCCCTCATAGTTTACTCTTGTTTGTGTTTTCCTCATATGTCTGATCCAAGCCTAATACTTTGCTTCTGATTGATGACTGATCAGTTTTGATGATGAATCAGTTCTGGCACTACAGAATCTGGACTCTTCTAGCCCAAAGTGAGCTCAAAGTCACTCCAAGAAACTTTGGGCCCAACAGCCAGAAATACCAGATTATTAAGCCTTTATATGAAAACTGGTCCCTTTTTTGAAGCCTGCAATGTGGTCTTTCTTCCTCCTAAAAACATGGGGAAAAAATCATACGTTTTTTTCAAGTAAGGACAGTTCTGATTGTTGTAAGCATATTCACCGAATTGAGCCATAATCTTTCTCAATATATTTTAAAATATTTTATTCCTTATGTTAGCTCTGACCTGAGTGCCTGCTCACTGATATGGAAGAATGTCCCTCGGGATGGGAGAGGATGGGACGAGGATTCTGAGTATGAAATCTGACGTTTGATCCTTGCCTGGGATTAATTGGTCCCATGTTTTCCTGTGCACTTGACTAACAATGCTAAGTAGCTCACTGAGCAAATTCTTCAGGGATGGAAGGGGACAGTCTATATCTTGAACCAATGGGTCTGAAAAAAGTGCTGAGAATTTATGAACTTTGGCAAAATCCTATAAATATCCAATGGAGAAAAAAATGTTTAATTGATGGGTTAGGGAATGTTTTAGCATAACAGAGTTGGCTTTAGAGGTGTTTTTACCAAAGAATAATTAGAATGTTATCTTTTTTTTCCAGAAATGTTTGAGAGCAGAAGTAGGAACTTAAATTTCCTCTTAACAGTATCACAGCCTCTTTCATGGGATCTACTAAAGCCTTCTAGGAATGGTTGGCTCTCTGTGGCATCTTCCCTCCCCATAGCTCCTGAAATGCAAAGCAAGAATGACTTTTCTCTGAAGCATAATCTGCTTGTTGTATTGCACTGTGCATGGCTTATCTTCAAAAGTGAACCAGAATTGCAATGAGGAAACTATGGGCTCTCAATTGGATGCCATGTCATAACTTTGCACGCAAAAAGAAAGGTAAGTTTATACTCCAGCTGAAATGTTTCCTTTTCCTTGACTCAAATTTAGGAAAAGCTTTTAGAGGAGTTGACATCATCTAATTGTGTCTCATGAGGAATATAAAGTTCTGAGACAATTTCTCACAGACATATGAAGATTCTGATGTTTCTGGGCTCCTCAACTTTCAATGGGCTTTACTTTATGCAGCCCTATCTCAGGCCAATTTTGATTCAAACAAGAGCAAAGGGAAGGAGGCAGAGGTTGTAGCACCCTAAGATTCCTTATTTGCAGATGTTAAGGTCAGGAAAAGGAGAGGGATGCACAGTTGGATACTAATGTGGGTTGTTCAGGACCCACTGTCATGCACACAAGGCCAAAAGCACTCAAGGAGCTTTTATCCATAGAACGTTCTTTGCTCACTTTTTCCCTCTGCTTTTTTCCCTTTTCCATTTCCTGATTCTTTGTCTTTCCTGGCTCTTGCTCACAGTGACACTTTTCCTTCTGGCTCTGACTCCTTCCATCTTCTCTGACCACTACCCCTTACTATTACTACTCAAATATGCCTATAAAATGCTGACTCTTGTCCAGGTGCTGACCATACCAATGGTTTCCTTCTTTCCCTGTCTGTGATTCTTTGCTATTTCTGCCTGGTGGGCTGGAGTCTCCCCTCTTCATGGCAGTGTGGGAGGGTGTGAGGAGGTTGGCATGAGTGTGAAGGCTTGAGCTGTGGTCCCAGAACCCCTGTGCTGGCTCTCAACAAACTCAGACTCCACCAGCACCTGAGGTGCCTCACTTACCTCGAGACAAACTGTAGATTGCAATGAAAAAAAGGTACCTAACAAAAATGAGAGGATATAATCAGAGATTACATTTTTTAATGTAATAAATTATTTGTTGTTGAGCAGTGTTAGGCTGACAGGAAGAGTTACTTGAAGAAATCTGTGAAGGTCTCCTGAGGAGTTGCAGTACTATGCAGATTTTCTTTCTAGAGGTAGAAATCGAGATTGAGGCTCGAGCAGAGGAAAGGGCACTCAGCTGCTGTGAGAATCAGAAAATTCAGGGATTGAGAGTGGGTATATATGTGACAAGTCAAAATCTTGGCTGGTCCATGCTTAAGCAGAAGCACATGGAAGCAAAGTGGAAAGAAAGAGGATGAGCAGGGATGAAGGGGTTTGGAAGTCATGATTAGTGTCCCAGACTTTGAAAAAAAAACTTTTTCACTGCAGGTATTCTAAGCATTATTGTTGAGCATACATTTTGGAAATTTTTTCACTTCAAACTGCAATAAGTTAAATAAATGTTTATAATATACAAAGAAAATGCAACCAACAGTAAAACTTGCTTTAAGAGTTTCTTGTAAATAGAGCAGTGTTTTATTTTCTTAATATATCAATATTTTTGAGCTGCACAAACACCCCTTAAAATTTGATCTTTATAATATGACATTTAGAAATAATATACTCCAATTCAAAGACATAAAAGGTTGTACTTGATTACATGCCAAACAAAAGAGAGAATGCTCGAATACTCTGGTAGCACAGGCATCATTGAAAACAAAGAGAAAACTTGAGATGCTCATTAATTCTCTGTGTGTTACGGAAACAGGATTTTTGACCAAGTAGCTTAAAAGCCGGCAAAACAGGGATCAGTGATGGCAACTCTAGGGAATGGATTATGAAATGACAGACTTTCCACAAATACACTGTTAAGAATATATCAGTGAAGACTGCAGACCCGATAAGCTGCACTTTGGAAGAAACGAGTTAGAACCTCCTTCCAGTGTGTTGGCGCTTATAGCAACATGGGGTCCAGACATGGAATTTTAAATCCATTTTCTTTCTCATGGCATAAAAGGGGCATGAAAAGGGAGTCAGTAGGGAAAACATGAAGAGAGAGAATCACTGAATTTTTGTTCTTCCTTGTACAGATGTTTTGAATAGATATTTCAAAAAGTAAGGATCCACTAACATAATTCCCCAACTGACTTTGTGAAAATGATATGAAATATCAGTCTGAATTTCTGTTATGCATGAGTTAATAATTCTCACAATAATACAAACATAAGTATCTCACCCAAAGTATTTGTATTCCACTACATTAAGGAACACATTTTATTTTAAGATTCAATTAGTACTAAATGCTGTGTGAAATGAATTATTACATTCTATATTTTAGGAATAAAAAATGACATTGTTAAAGCTGAAGGGAGAGTTTTTTTCATGACTGCGCTCATTTTACACATAATGCCCTCAGACTTACATACACTAATTTGCCTGATTTTATTGCTCCTACATACTCATGCCATTGCTTGCAGACTGAGTGAGCACTTCTCATCCTTTAGGAAAGGAAGTGAGAAGTCTGAAGACCCTGTGAGTCAACACTAGAAATGAATTCAGGGCCAGTATTTATTTTGTTGGAGTCATAAAGAAACCACTTGTCATCTAAGTCAAGGAGACAAAAGATGGGTGCCCTCACTGAGTCCTGACATCTTGCAGGACTTAGGCAAATTGTTACAG